>AYEL01069239.1:0-19965 GCA_000484575.1 Olivierus martensii
AGGTTAAAATTTTGTATAGTGTTGGCAAACATGTGATTGGTCTGTATTGTGATGGGTTTCCGGTGTTTGTGCTCTTGGGTTTCATGAAAGTGATGCCATGTGTAAAAAAGGAAGGTGTGTGTGTCTTTTGGTTCGTGAATGAGATGTGTGATATGTTTGGCCACTAAGTCATGAAGATGAGTAAAATGTTTGTACCAAAAATTCTGGATGCCATCTACACCAGGTGCTTTCCAGTTGTGAGTGTATCTAATTGTATTTGTGAGTTTTTCAGCAGTAATGGTGGTATAGGGCATTTCTGGTACGTCTAATGTGCGTGTCTCGCGATCCAGCTGGCTCTCTGGTTGTGTGTAACTGGCATTGCCCACAGGGAAGACATATAGGGCATTTCTGGTACGTCTAATGTGCGTGTCTCCTCTTCTGTGACTCTGGTTGTGTATAACTGGCATCACAGAAGCTAGTGAGTGATTGTTGTGTTGGTATTTCTCTGTTTGTGTTTGTTTAGGCTCTTTAGTGTTTATGTTTCTGTAGAATGTCTTTCGTTGTTGTGAATAATGTGTTCTTGTTTACATGCTAGGTTGGTTTTGTATTGTTTCAGGTATTGTGATTTTGCTGCAAGTTTCTGTTTTGTGTGTCTATGTATTCTTAATGTGTATGATTATGGTTTTCATGGCGTGTGTGTGTTTTTAGTTTTCTGAAAATCTTTCTAATAGATTTCATGAGTTTTGGGGTGTTTTTTTACGTATTAGGTGAGTCTACGTAAGGTGCATCCCAAAAGTATAGGAAACTGTTTTTTGTGGCGATGTCGTAAAAACCAATAACTAGGCATCCCAATAAAGGTTCTGTCAAATTTGTGGTAATAATGGATTGTTAGGTGAAGAGTGGGGTTGAATAAACCGGGTCTAGCATCTTAAAAATTCTGGTGGCATTACACTCAGAATTAAATACGAATACTCCTTGATGGAATGCAGAATACTTCCATTATAGCGATTATTCGGCTCTCTGGTCGATTAACCGTTCTTATTGCAAAACCATTTAGATATTTGTCTAATTGTCCCTTTACCATGTTTCGATTTCGAAGATAACCGTACCTTAAAAACGATTTTCATTTTCAACAATTCATTCCACATATGATTAAAAATGATCTCATTTATGGTTTTAAATCTTGATTCTGTAAATTTTGGTTTTATCAATTATATATCCTTGTTGAAATATTCGCCATTAGAAATTGAAATACGCTACAAATTTATTAAGCATTGCTTCTGCCTTTTAATTTGGAACATACATTTTTAATAATACTGTAACAAACTTGCATCAACTTTAAATTTTTCTTCCATAAAGGACTTGACGCAATTTCGAGACCTAAAGCGGAACGATAAAAATGAGCAGTAACAAACTTAATTCAGTGAAAAACGAGGCGCCTTTAAACATGAAATCCGACAGGACAGTTTCACCCTCTTCAAGCTAATCCATCAGATTGAAATTTAGAACTTTCTCTATCGAACTCACCATATTTAAATTTGTATATATATCAAACCCTGTATAGATTTAATATGGAAGCATTTAGATGAAAAACCAATAGTGAATATCGGTGATTATATAGTATACAGTTTCTACGAATTATAAAATTGCTAGGACAATTCCCGCTTTTAACTCCGAAATCGGATGGCACGCTACGCAGGACAACCTAGGTTTACATCCCAGGTCCAGCATCTCACGAAGTTTTTCCTGGATTCCGGGCCAGGGTTGTGCCGTGCTATGAAACAGAGAGGCGGCTGCATCAGGCGGCACAAGCAGCGAAATCAAACATTTAAGGGGCGGCATTTCGAAGATTTGCTTCATACTGAGAAAAATCTACCGCTAGGCCCTGTTCCGGGCCAACCCACAATTCGACCTGGCCTGGTCCCTTAGTAATCATGTAGATTGGAAAGGGAATAATAAAAAAAAAAACAGCCAAAGAACTCGAGATCAGGATCGGCAGAATTGGCCGAGTGGAAACGTTTCGGCTTTCCTATGAAAGACACGGGTTCTATTTCTTGGAAATATTTATCATGGAATTTGGGCCGATCTGTAGATTCCCTTCTCCACAATCCAGTTCACCCTATCGCATGGGTGGGCAGCCTTTGGAAGGTCTTCTCCCGCCACTTAATACTCTGAGTGGAAAGTGGTGTCATCTGTTAACAAAAACACTCTCAGCGATCGAATTGGTAGCCGATCTATTTAAAAATCTATATATCCTGGAATCTACTGTATCTAGGGAATTGCATTTAATTCAGCTAATCGAATGATAAAATAAATCAGAAATGTTATAAATGCATACTTTTAGGGCATTAAATACTGCGTAATCCATATACTCAAAATAGTCCATTACGTATAATGCGTAACTAGAACATAAAAACCGGGAATTTTTTATTAGGTATAATTTTCTATTTTTGATTTCATTTAAAAAACATCGAATAGTTTTAGAACAGTTGGAATTTTCATTAGCACCTTTCGAATGATATACAAAATTTAATTTTCTAAAAAATAATTCTTACATATTCAATTTAGTGATATTTACGATCATTGGGATGCTGAAATCACAAGTTAGAGCCTAGGGACCTTGCAATAAACGCGCTGGTTCTCCCCTCTAGAATTGATATGATAGATACTAATTTCGTATAGAATTTTCGATTTTCATGTTATGAAATAAAGTATAGGCCACTGATCTTTATACTTTTCAAACAAATATCCATAAGCAATGCCGAACAATAGTCAACTTACGACAATGCTTTCATAAAATTATAATTAAATAAATTTTCGAATAAAAATTAAAAATTCATTTTCCGAAATATATCTCTCTGCTTTCAGCAGATTATTCGGTTACTTTTTCGACTGTTTTTAATTTATCAATATAACTGCTACAAGAACAAATCTCTAGATTTTTAGTATCAAATTGAAAGCATTTTCATGTTAGATCTCTACTGATAAATCGAATTACTTCAAATTGTCCTAAGCATCTTGTATGCATTCATTTGAAATGATTACTATTAAAAATTTCCACATCCTAATGTATTCAAATTACCAATTGGTTTAATTAAATGAATATAGATTGCCTAACCTTTTAATATCAATCTGTAATTCCAGCATTACAGAAATCTTATAACAATGATTCTGTTTTTGATGGTATAATTCGAGAAAAAAATCTGCCAGTTACTTTATTAAGGTGATATATTTACATGCCAACTTATCTGTAATATAAGAATTAAAATACATCAACTATATTTATGATTTTGAAATGATTTTTAGAAGCAAAATTTATTATGGAAGTTTACCCAGAAAGTTTTAATAGAAATATCACATTTAAATGTAGTTGATGTATTTTAATTCTTATATTACAGATACTTAAGATATTACAGATAAATTGGCATATAAATATATCTTAAGTATCTGTAATATAAGAATTAAAATACATCAACTACATTTAAATGTGATATTTCTATTAAAACTTTCTGGGTAAACTTCCATAATAAATGAAATGATTTTTAGAAGCAAAATTTATTATGGAAGTTTACCCAGAAAGTTTTAATAGAAATATCACATTTAAATGTAGTTGATGTATTTTAATTCTTATATTACAGATAAATTGGCATATAAATATATCTTAACAAAGTAACTGGTAGAATTTTTTTTTATGATAATTTTTGAATTATATCATTAAAAAAAAAATCATTGTTAAAAGATTTCTGTAATGCTAGAATTACTGTGTGATATTAAAAAATTAGACAATCTATATTCATTTAAACTAATTGGTTAATTAGAATACATTAGGATGTGGAAATTTTGAATAGTAACCATTTCAAGTGAATGCATATGAAGATGAATATGGACAATTTGAAGTAATTTGATTTATCCAGTAGAGATCCAACATGAAAATGCTTTCAATTTGTTACTGAAAACCTACATTGTATTTTCTGTTCATTTTGTTATCACTGTGTATTGGGTATTTATTATTCATCACAATTATTACTTTCAATTCTCCAAGTAGTTTAATATTATCACAGATTGTGTTCTATTAATAAATGTTTTTTCAGTTACAAAAAAAACAAAATCTATAGTGCAATCCAGTATTTTTATTTACTGTTTCAGTAAAGAAAATATCAAATAACCTCCTGCTAATACGACCAAGAGCATACAAATCTGATGGGTTTTGTCAGTGAAGAAAATCCCCAAGAATTGAAAATGATATTTTTCATTTATGAGAAATGATATATTTGTTTTGTTGTTGAAAATAAAAAAAGTTCAATTTTTAATTAAAAGTATTTGATATCAAAACCCATAATAATAGATATTTAAGTTGTTTTAAGTTAATTAAAATCTTGTTTCAACTAATGCTCTAGTTTCAATATAGACTTCAATCATAAAAAATTTGGATATTACTATTCCAAGAATATGTCATATATATAAATAATAAACTTATTATTTATTTATATATTAAATAATAAACTTACTATTTATTTATATATATTTAACCTGATTATTTATAATTTGCTAAAATCTGTATGTTACATAATTATTTCATATATAAACTTTATTTGCAATAAAAATCTATAATTTTATATTAGTAATGCTTGCTGTTATTTATTTTTTGAAATTATTACTGCAAATGTTATTGTATTTCATATAAATTAAACAAATACAAAAAAAGTATCATATCTGATGATCCAACATATGAATCATACTACTGTTGTACATGTCAATGTTTATAATATATGTAAATGTATGTAAAGCTGATATATACAATATCCATATTTTTATTTAATCATAACAATATTTTTAAATAAAATGTTGTTGTTATTCTAATTTGTAGCCTAAATCATTTATAAAATAGTTTAGGCTAGAAACAGCTTTAAAATAAATTTATGTAGGTAAGCTATATATATTAAATTTCCTATTAATATTTGCCAATTTCTTGATAGACAAACTGATTATTAATGGTAAATTTTTACAAAGAATTTCTAAAAATTAAATATTTCTTACTTTTGTAATAAGCATTCTTATAATTGTAATAAAAACCCAGCAATCAATTAGATTGGGAATTGAATTATTCAGCACAATGCAATAAAATTCAGTCATATTTTGCATGATGAGCACATCTATTCTAGTTTCAACTAAAATTATGCCTGTAATCTCTTTACTTAAAAGAAATAAGAAACTTGAGATAATGTTCAGATAATCAAATGAACTAAGTAATATGTGAAACTTATAGAAGTGAGGATTTCCCAGTCTTTATGGACTTTGGATGACAAATTGGAATCAGAAGACTGATTTGAAAATCAAAAATTTTAAATCATAATAGTGTGAACAAATATGCATTTTATATTTCCCCAAAACGTAGGAAAACACCTTGTCAGTTTGCCTATATTATAATGACAAAATTAAAGCATAATTAAAACCAATTTTAAAAACAGTTACAAATTAAAAATTATTAAAAACAATTATAAATAATTAAATTTATTCTTATTTCTATTAGATTTATGAATTCAACCATACTTTCTTTTTAGTGAACCTTGCCTTTTCAAAACTCAATTTCCTTATTGTTTATTCACTGAATTAGTATTGACTAAATTCCAATGGATATCTTGACTAAACCAATTCTATTTGAAAAGCTTTATAATAGATCATAAGAGTCAAATACAATTTCTTGTTTACATTTTTCATGGAATTCTGAAACTATTTCAATACGTAATTGCGTACTTTATCCACAACTTTCATTATTAAGCTTCAAAACTATTTTGATGGATTTTTCCAAATAAGAGGTATAAATATCCATACTTCCAGAGTTACGTTGAACTCTGTTTAACATCTCACAATTTTTCTTTATATGCACAATGGCGTTTTAGCTGTCAAATTTAGCCGATATAACAAATGTTCCCCATAAATAAAATTTAGAATGCTTTCTTTCATATGCGATGTTTTGAAGAGTCTTTGACATTTCATTTCCAATTTGCAGTATTCACAATCCCAAGTAACGTAGGGTCATATTAGATACGTCAACAATACAATACAAATAACTTCATTTAATATGATAGAAAAAAAACAAAATCACAATGCGTCACAAAAAAGCAGACGACTACCTGCACTCCAACTAAACAAATTGCATAAGCAGCAGTGTTGCCCGATGTAAAAATATGCAGAAATAAATAAAAACCATAAAATCGGTTATAAAAATTCAATTTTAATATTACTTATTAAAAAGATATAAATAAATCATTAAGTAAAAATAAGTATATAAAAATTTTAAATCGATACACAATTAAAAATTAATATACTATATATTTAATCTTTAACAATAATTATTACTATATTTCTAAATTATTATATTCTTTATGCACTATAATTTTATATATTATTATTATTTTTTTTACAACTGTAAGGAATTCTTTTATAATGTACAACACAATCCGAAATTTTTCATTGAATGGCAGACGAGGCGACTTAATATTCTTAAATCTCCTTATTTTAAGTTGCGAAGAATGTTTCCAGCTGCAGGATGTTTTTGTCCGACGGTTGTCATAGCAACTGCTGATAACGACTTATCGCGTCATTCCGGATATTTCCCGGGTAGAAGCGCACCTCCTATGACGTCATAACTGAACTAAAAAGAGCAGTCGTTTAGCATTTCTTTCCTGCTTTAATCACGAATTAGTTATTCTCATTAAAACACATTCGAGACCGGAGAAAAATTCGTGGCGTGTTTTTTTTTTATTTTATCCCAAGCGAATTTAAAAAAAAAGAGAGACGAAAAGCATATCATTTGCGTAAATGTCTCTAAAAATGTTTATTTTTATTTTGTTACTCTTATTTTGTATCATTTTTTGCCTTTATCTTTAGTCCGTTATGGTGTTTTCTCTGTGTTTCGCCATAATATTAATAGAACCGTTGTGCTTGGCGCAACTTGGCGCAGGTGGTCCTTGCACCACAAACTCCAAAATAACTAATTAATTTAAAAATAATATTGTATATAAAGTAATTTTTCATACAAAAGAAAAATTTATACAGTTTATTAAATATATAACAAATATATTAGTTTTATAACATCGCAACTTCCTCGCCGCTCGTTTCCAAGAATGAAAATGCATTTCCACTAATAAAACATGAGATTAAAAACAAAAAAAAATTCAAATTTTATGATTAAAATGTGTATTAAACTAATAAAAAAAAATTAATTTTTAATAGTTTAGCGCCATTTTCTCGAAACAGCAACCAATTTTCATTTTTTAAAGCTCAAAAAACAATTTATATAAAATTAATGCGTAAGACAACCGTCGGTTTATGTTTATGCACAGATATTTTACTTTTATTGCTATTAAATTAATTTAAAAAAATATCATGTCGTTATAAAACTCGAGTTTTTCTCGTATCGTTTTACCGGATCTATAAATGACATCACACTTAAAGACATCAGACTGGTGAGTACGTTTAACCATTTTTGATATCAACTCTAAATAAAGTAGGCAATCTGGTTTTTACAGTATCCAAATCGAGTGAGCGGAAGGAGATTTTTACAGAAGCAATAGACCGCGCCCATATTTAGCAGCCGGTGGTTTCTATATTTAGTACATCAACCGAACGAGAAGTTATATAGTAGTAGGCTGCTTCAACGGCGCGTGCAGGATATATATCTGTAACCATAAATATTTCCAGCTTTCCTCCTGTAAAAGTCTTTCCACAATTAAAAAAAGTTTTCTTACCGTGTGTATTTTCGCCGCTAGTGACTTTATGCAATGAATTTGAACGACTAGGCATGGTTTCGGTCCGTCGTTCACTCGTCATCATGGTTGTTTAACCTTTGACAACACATAATCACCAAACTGAGGCGTTCTTCTTCCTACCAGAGAAAAATAATTAAGGATAAATCACATTATATATTAAAAATTTCGTGTTTTTAAGCAATATAAGTGTTTTGTTTTTTAAAAAAATGGATGTGTTTCACTCAAAATTCAACTAGAGACTGGCACCAAGCCAAAATAGAATAATGACCCTACGTCCTGAACTTTTGCTATACTGGACCACACCCTGCGTGCACCAATAAATTTGATCGAATCTATCGTAGTTGATACCTCTTCGGCTTAAAAATGTCTAATTCTATATTTAGACGCTTCTAAATACATTTGTTATGCAAATTTTAACCGATAAAATAAAGGTTATCGCTACGAAAGCACACGTAGTGACTATATAAAGCAATATTTCATACTTCTAATGTTTTTTTTACAAAAAGTGTTTATTTGTACCTATCGATTGTCATGTCGAATTTTTCGTTTAGTCACGATTTAAAATTGCATGCTGGAAATGTAATCATACAGATTTACCTACCTCCTACTGTTTTTATAAATTATTAAATGTAAAAATAAAAATTTTCTAAGATTGTTATATTTTATGATTAAGCTAAAAGCATTTTACGTTACGTCAAAAAAAAATAACTTTATCGTAGGAGAGAGAGACTTTATATTAATTAAACTAACTTATAATGCTTTACTTAAGTAATTAATGCAAGTGTACAGTATATTTTACCTCTTCTTTCTACGACGAGTACCAGTACAAAAAAAATAACACTGTATTTAAACGTAAAAATTGTCAAAATCGTGCGACTGAGTCGGGATTTTCCTGTAGTTTCGATTCAGTCGGAAATTCCGCAGATGGGTCACAGTGGGTGTTTTTTTGGCTAAAACACGATGGTCGTCGCACTCCCGGTGACATCACTTTTCCGGAGGATGGCAACTTTTCCGTTCCGACATATGTCACGGCTACATAGGGGGCGCGAATAAGAGCGAGACCGTGACCTGACCTCGACACTTTTTTTTTTGTTTACATTTCTGCACACACGCGGAGATTATTAAATACCTAAATACTTGAGCAAGCGGGAGACGTTTCGAAGTCATAAAAGCGTGATAGATGGATGCTTGGGTCATTTTTATCCAATAAGGGACGTATACAAATGCATAATAGTTGCGAGTTATAAAAGACAACACGCGTTGTCAATTATACAAGTTTTTTTATTATTATCATCGTTTTTTTGGTGTTACAAAGGCTCCCATTGTCCCATTTGTCATTGTACGGTTTTCAATATTGACAGATAAAAAAAAAAGTTTTTGTTGTATCTTCGTCTTCCTCGAATAAAAAGCTTTTTGGTCCTGGGATTAGCTCCACCTTACATGTGTTACACGTGATTACGACCAAACCCAATTCCGGTCGATATGAGGTCTCTTTTGCAAATAATAAAACTTTCCGGAAATTTCTCTAAAATTCTCTTTAACAGACCGAAATATTTCGGCGATGGACGAGAAAAAATTTTTAATTTAAATTCTACCACGTAAACATAACATAACACCTGTAGCTCCGCCCTGGTGTTAGAAACAAAAATCAGTACGTTTGCCTGTTTACACGATTAAATTTTCTTAAATAAATGCAAGATTAAAAATTAAAAACCAACCGAAATTGTGGTTCTAAATAATTAAATTAACTATTGCATAATTTTTTTTTCCACAAATGATAATCAGGCAAATTTAATTGATCCCGTGCAAGGTGCAGTTCCGATTGTGTCGGCAGTGATTCTTTAATAAAAATTCTAAAATGGAAAAAATAAATTAAAAAATATATAAAAAATAATCTGCACGAAATCAGTAATCTGAAAATATCATAAATTTTAACCGAAGTTCCCTTTTAAAGCGAAATTTGTTATAGACAGTTCCGCCCGGATATTACGGAAAAACATAAAAATTCAGTACTTCCAATGACAATAACTCAACACAAAAAAATACAGAATGAAAAAGCTTTTATAAAAATAGATTAAATTTTCTAATCGTCATTATGTAATAATAATAAAAACGTAAACATTACACGATTATTTTTATATTTAAAAAATCGTATAAAGGTTACTCCATCCCGTCACATTGACCTATTATCCGAGATTAAGGTCTATGACCTTTAACCGAAGCTAAAGTTTAAATAAAAGGGTTGTGGAATAGATAATAATGTCACTTACCCTACAATCGATGCCCCTTTTGCAGTTAGTATTATGAATCGTCGGTTAACTGTTTACTAAATCAATTCCTTTCGAAGCGTAACACAAGAAAACGTTAAAATCATCTCTCAACCACCGCTCGGTACGAGCATGTGTCGTAACCATAGCAACCTTAGCCCTTTTACTGCAACTGTGACGTAAAACGGGCGAGATGATCGTCATAGGGTGAAATAACGTCACGTGCTCATATTCCCGGGTACGATCTTGCAGACATTTGCAGATTATCGGAAACTTATAAAATATTTTCTTGCACCCGAAAAATAACAATAAAAAAATTCTTTTGCGTGATATCTAGCTTCAATTACTCGTTAATTTTATTTTTAATTTTTATATTCATTTAATATATCTGGAATAAACTTTGGACCGAATTTTTTTTTATCATCATCAACAGAGAATGCAATTACCGAGCATGTGATGTTTTCTCAAGCATCTTTATAATGAGCACGGAAATTTTTAAAATTATCTTTTTTTTTTTTTTATTCTACACTATATAAACACATGCAATAAATCGATTTTTAAATATAATTTAATCATAATTTTAATTTAAAATTTTTATCGTTAATAATAATTATTTTATTTTAATGTTATGATACGAATGGCATTTAAATTTATTTATTTATTTTTTTAAATAAAATTCGATTGTACTGATGCACAATTTAACTGAGCGCCTGTTATCTCAGTTGAATAACCGATTTTATGCTTTTTTGAACTGAAAAAAAGAATAAATCAGATAATACGTCTCCATAATTTAATTTAAATGCATTAAAAAACTTTTAAAAATTAAAAAATAATATAAAATTTTGCTAGAGATAATTTTAAAATTATAAAAAAATGCATTTATGAGGAAGCTTATAAACAAAACTGATGAACGTTTTTTGGGCGAAGAATTTTTTTAAATAAATCGATTTTATATAATAAAAAAAAACTACATAAGATGATGAGTTTTTGTACAAAAGTAGATGAATCTAGGTAATCTCCATCGTTCCATTCAAAAATATCTCTCATTTCGAAACAGAAATAAATCCTTTTCTAGGTTATTTCTCATTTTCCAGAAAGAATAAAAACTAAAAATCTCTTGATAGCTATCTTTCAAATCAAGCATTTTATATATATTAAAAACCGAAACAAACTATTTTTATTCACTGCAAAGTTGCCTAGTAAGCATTTCAATAGCATCCTTCTTAAATCCTTCCTTACTGAAAGAGTAAAAAATAAATCAATTTTGATTTTTTTATAACTTTTTTTAAAGTTTTAATTGATCATTTAAATTCCGATCATCCTTCTTAAATCCTTCCTTACTGAAAGAGTAAAAAAGAAATCAATTTTGATTTTTTTATAACTTTTTTTAAAGTTTTAATTGATCATTTAAATTCCGAGTAATTATAAAAACGATTTTCTCATCTCTCTCTCTCTCTCTTCTAAACGTTTAAAGATCGAACAGTATAAGCAATTTAAGAGGAGATGAGGAGGAAAAGACCCGATTATCAGTTGCGAAATAACCTTGTTGATTATTTTTTTTTTCTATAAAAACAGACAAAATAGACGTTTCTGCAACCGATAAATAAATGTAAAAATCCAGCATTTTGATTCGAATTAGCACACATCCGTACGAAAATATGTTTATCGACTGCACTTATTTTTCTTCCGTGTACAGTTGCTATAGAAATATCACGCGCTATTTACTACTGCTACTCAACTAAATTTCTTTATTGAGACGTTTCTTTGTAAGCGAAAATATTTATTTAACTGTTAAAAAAAAAACGAGTTTTGTATTCTGTTATTGGCAGAATACAAAACTCGTTTTTTTATTATTATGGATCCGGGTGCGAAAAACCGATTCGGAATTTATAATTTATATAAATATTATGTAACTCATTTTATTATTATTATTATTATTTATTTTCTTTTTTTCTCCACCTAAATATCACGCTTGGTCGATAAAGAGGAAAAAATAGAAAAATATTATTATTCGTAAATTTATAAAAACCGTAATAACCGTCAACAATATTTTCTCGAAATTAATTTCTGTTTAATTTTTAACTTATTAAAAATTTTTAATATTGAAGCGACACTCGTGGCGTTAAGAACGTCATTAAAAGCGTATTAAATTATCCGTATTATTTAAACATTCGACAATGTACATTAACGAATTGCGATTAATAATAATAATAATAATTATTATTATTATTATTACTTTATAAATTATAATTAGTAAAAAAATCATTAATAACCATCAGAATATGTTAAAACCACATTTAAAAATATTTTTTAAACTTTTTACGGTTTGCCATCTACCGGTGAGATCTGACATAAATATAATTATTAAATGATTTATTAAAATTCAATTACTGTATTTGAAAATGTTATTATTTCTTTTATGTAATTTTTATTGGGAATAATTAATAAATAATAAAAATTCCATTAAATTTTTGTATCGGATGCTAAAACGTTTTGTGTTGTCGCCATCTGTTGAGGAAATGATGTAACAACTATGGAAAAAAAAATTTAAATAAATGTTGAAACATGATAATAAATATTGCAAAATGATACGTGTATGATTAATCTGCATATTTTTCATATTTGCATAAATTTAATACTGTAATGATATATAGGGTTTTTAAAAAATATTATTTTTTAAATTTACATAAGAAAATGAATAGTTCAATAATAAAAATATACAGCAGAAAGATTAATGTTTTAAGATGGAAAAGAATGAATTAAATGAATGTTTATATAGAAATTTATGTGAACAAATTTATTTTTTAACTCATAAATATACTTAAGTAGATAGTATGTATGATAGATAACTCTCATTGTTCTGATTTAAATTTTAAATCGTTACATTTCGAAAAATTTAATATAAAACTCTTTAAGGCACTTGAAACAAATATGATTGATAGAACTCGTCGTTTCTTTATTAACATATTCAATTTTGATGAATTATTTTAAAATGAATAACTATTCTGAATAAAATAATAATAAAAATGAATCATATCTTACATTTCAGTAATTTAATTTTTAGTTATTTCTATAATTACACTTATTAAATCGATACTCTAAATAGTTTTAAAATTTCTCGATAGATGGCAATATTATAATATCGACAAATATGAAATTAAAGTTGCCATGTTTATTTTGTTCGTGTAAATTTGCTTTAAATGGAATAAATGACGTAAAATTTTTTATTCTCGTGCTAAATATATATTTTTATAAATTTTAAAAATATAATTTAATAAATTGTATACTTTAAGGAAATTATTTTTGTACTCAACATAATTTTTGTCACTGAAATAAGTTTTTCCTTTTATTTCAGATGGTACAAAACTATGAGAAATCAGCAAAAAGACAAGAATGGTCAGCTGAAGCTATGAGTAATGCTATGGCAGCGGTTATTTCAGGTCAAATGGGATATTTAAAAGCGTCAAATCAGTCTGACGTTCCATAAACGACATTAGAAAAATATGTTAAAAAGAAAAGGGAAAATCCTGATTATCAAGTAGATAAAACGGAGGGAAAATTCAAAAATGTTTTTACGAATGAACAAGAACTAGTTACCTACCTACAAACTATGGAGGCTAGGCTGTTCGGTCTTACAATAAAAGACTTGAGTGAAGATGATGAAACAGTACTGATTTGTGAATTTTGTCAAAATTTAAACCAGTAATCAAAGAAATTGTGTTTGCATAAGTAAAATTTTACTTATATGTTATACTTTTATTCCTACCCCATTCTGCCCCAACCCTGGGGGAAAATGGGGCAAACTACACATTTTGTTCAACAATTAAAAAAACGCATTGTTTTTGCACTTTTTTCATTTTTGTGTGACATGTTTGTTAAATAAATACTGAATAAGCTGTAGGTACAGAAATTGTGTCTTTTTTTTAACCCAGTCTTTGTTATAGAGTTATTTTTAACTTAGTGCCCCGTACCACCCCGGGTTCCCCTATTTACAAATATAAAATTTTCACGAGTAACAGTGGAGTCTCCGTAATATGTTTCTAATAATATCTAAATAATAGAAATACTTAACAATGTATAAGAAAAATTTTAGGTATTAAATACTCAAAATACGTTTACTATATTTTGATTTGATGGAATATAATGTTTACATTCGATTGTAGTCCATCTAAAGAAATCAAATTTTAAATAATAAAAGAATATTCAAAAGAATTTAATATAAATATTCAATATATAACTTCCTAGGAAACTATCGATAAAAAATTTCAAAATCCATAAAAAAAATTCATTTTATGTATGTACAGGCTTCTATATATGAGTGCAAGAATTAGAGTTTTTTTTATCTTAATGATTAATTGCACTCATGATTGTTTCTGCCAAGTTAAGTCGCATCTACTAGTTCACTAAAAGGAAAAAATTGAAATCACAAAACATTTTATTTCCCTATAGTCTTATTATTAATAGATTGAAAAAAAAAAACTATTAGTAGAATATTTCAAAACAAATCTGATTTATTATAGCATAGAAGTTTGCCTTCATAATTAAAAAAAAATTATTATTCTTTATAAGTGGTCCCTTATGTTAAAGAGAGAATATAAAGAAAATTTTGTATATAGGAGAAAAATAATAAATTCTGGTTTCATTTATGTCGAGCGTCTCATGTTTTCTAATTAAAATGTTAAAGGGACGACAGATCAGATTGAGAATCACCGATCTTCGGGAAAGAATGTAAGGAATTCATTCCATTTATTTTAATCTTTACTAGAAATGAATAAAGGTAGATGTCATCTAAAAGTACTGATGATAGTAAAAATAGAAGCACTTGTTACAAACGTTTCGTCTTATCAGTTCAAGAAAGAAGAGAACCTGCATCGATTATTCTTTTTATTGAAACCAGAAGGAAACTGTCCATCTACTTGGAAAAGCGCTTTATCCATTGCCCTCGGCAAACTAGATAAAAAGAAAGATGGATAAAAAATAACAAAGAACCCAACATTCGATCATAATTATCTAAAATATAGATAACCCCAAGCTAAAATAAAAAATTCAAATGTTTTTTATTATTATTGCTATTTATTTCTTTCTAACACTTTAAATTTTAATCTTATCGTTTAATCAAAAATATTAAAATCTATTCGCGTTTGAAGCCATTAAAATATTATATAAATAAAGGAACATAATCTGAAAGTTTGATAAATTAAGCGAATCACGTGATTTGTTTAAATTAACTTATTTTTTGTCTCTTCTTAAAAATAATTAATTTGAAACTCAAAAACTACAATAAAGGATCGATATTAAATATAATAAAAATAATTAATTATATTTTTTCTCCTTCTCTGACTTGTCAACTAATTTTTCAAGATTGTCGGAAATAAAAACTGTAGAGTGAAGTCAAGTAATTTTTCAGAATATTAATTTTAGGCAAGATGTAAGAAAAAAATTTTCAGGAAATATTCTGTGCAGATGTCTATAATTTGTATTACGTGATTTTCTGTCGCTTTAACTAATTCGGAACAATTTATTTAAGACAGTAGCTACTGATAGACGACAGCTGTATCATCACTTTCAAACTTTCTTAATTATCTGAGAAATTATAAAATTTTCCAAGTTTTATAATTTATTTAAAAGTGATATCTATATCCACTTTTCCCCCCGAAAGAAAATACATTGATAATTTATAATTCTAGATAAATTGGTTTCAGTTCGCCACGAAAAGTAAGAAATAAATTTTGTTGTAACTTTTCTATAAATATCTTTAAATGATAAGAATTATCTGGAGAAATATTTTTGGTTATACAATTGGCGACTCGAGAATAAATTTTCTTATCAAGCATTGTAACTTTTTACTTTAATAAATTACTAACTAACATGAAACCGCAATAATTTATTCGGAGAATTGCAAATCGATAACATGCATTTAATAAATGAAGGTAAAAAAATCGAGTTAACGGTCAATTAAATATTTTGACTCATATATATTTAAAACAAGATTAAAAAAATTATTTAAATGAAAAATTCCGTTAAGTTTGCGTGATATCAAAATTTTCTGTTCTTTGGTTCATTACCTTTAGATTATTTTGATAATTAAACTTCATATTAATCATATGATAATAGATTAATAGCAGCATCGTGTTTTAATATAGTAAAGTGCTTCTTAACAAAAATCACAAGAACAAGAGAGAGTGGGTTAAAAAAATCTTTTTTTTTCGAGTTATATATTTGGTATTGTCTACAAATTTTATTGTCTTTTTTTGTAACATTAATTTTTAATACAAAAATTAATAAAACATAAATAAGTGTTTTAATCTTGAGACATTTTTAATCTGCATATTTTGCTATTTTATTTATTTAAAAATCAATCATTAAATTATATTAAAGTAGCCAAGTGTTTTTAGTAGTGACGCGATGAAATACTAACTTTTATTAAATTTATATTATTTTATTTATTTTTATTAATTTTCAGTGGCATTAAAAGCCTTTCTTCAAATGAAAAGACTCTTATATGACATAGAGAATACGTTCATAATGTGTGAATTTGCACTTATAGTATATATAGTTATAAATTACTGTGCTATGAAAGTTCGAATTAGTTTCAATCAAATATGATAACTACAGCATTTTTTAAGAGCACATCCTTAATGTCAAGGAAGATGTTTAAAGTATTTCAAGATGTTTAAAGATTTTTGGATTATCATAAAATCATCTGCAAACTGAATAAATCAGAATTTTACAATTCTTAATTAATAGCCATTAATTATATGTTTACTCAAAATTTCAGAGAATTTTTCTCAAAAATATTTAATATTTTTACAATATTTTTATATAAATAGACTAATTTCAAATTTTATAAATATAATAATTAGAACTGATCTTTCGATTTCTAAAATATTTTAATAAAATTTAATATGAATCGAATCGAGTTATTTTACCATCTGTAAACTATATAAAATTATATCATAGTTTGAAAAAATGTTAATTTATGGCTGATAAAACTGCAATTTTAAGTGTTTAGAATTAACACAATTGAAAGAATTTTTAATTAAACAAATTACTTAAAAAAAGAATAGTATAAGCAAGCAATTCTCCAAAATACCTAAAGGGATAGAAACAAGACAAACAGAGTTTATTTCACGCATTTCAACTTAACTTTATCCTAACAATTAAATGTTTATTTCTTGCGTGATTCAAAATAAACAGTTAATTTTCACTGTATCACGAAATAATAGTAATCGTAGCAAAACACTGTCACTCACATGAAGTAAAGCAAAATATGAAACTTGCATTAAACTGTTTATTTGAAAAGATAAACAGTAAGTAGTAAAATAAATAACAATAAAATACTTCCTACTGAGAGGATCACCACGTTGGAATTCTTTCTAACAATACAAAGATTAAATTAAAGTTAATTTTTCTTAATTTAACTACACAAACTTTGAATCAATTTGATATATCTGACACTCGACAAATAATTAAATAATATTAATTTAACAGATTATTCTTTAACAAAGAATTAAAAATATTTTAATTTTATAATTGTCAGTGGCTTTGCAAAATGTTAACTATAATTAATATTAAATTGCATTCTTTTTAATTGTATCTGAACCAATGAATTCAATATCGAAAACACAAAACTTTTGGTCTGTGTATGCAGGATTATCAGCTTATATGATGTGAACGTGCAAAAATAAAATGAATTTTTTTAATAAAATAATAAATTTTCACTATAAAAAAGATAATTTACTGAATCCAATCTGTGATGCTTTTAATTAACAGAAGATTAATTTATTTAGTTGGTTTCAAGGAGGAATTAAATTGTTTTTTTTGGAAAAAAATCAATAAATAATTTTTTAAGACAAGTGAAGCTTATCATCTACTTCATAAATTGGGGTAATGGATTCATTTTATTCTTAATTTATTTATTGTCTGGTTAACTCCATTCATGATGATGAATTATTTCAATTTTGGTTCTGTTAAATGATAGAAACGATATTTATATCCTTTTCCAAATGATGTATTCTATATAAAAAAATAATTAATTCTGGTTTCTCGTCAAAATGAAAAATGCTAAATGCTTGACTTGTTTTTAACTATTTTCGCAAAGATATTTTGTTACAATAACTTTAACCTATATGATCTATCGGATTAATGAAGCGAACAGAAGAAAAAAAAATGTTAAAAATATCTTTCTAGACTTTTCTCACCATATAATTATTCTATGTTATGTTCACATCAGTCACACTGGCAAAATTTAATTGATATATCATGCTTTCAATTAAATATCGATTGCCAATTTTAAAAGAATCGGTCAATAAATTTTAAGCAATATTATTTAAATTAGAAATTAAATAGTATATTTTTAAACACATTTCTCTCTTTTATTTAATTGGATTGATATTTACATGGAAACAATATACAGGGTCAAAAACGAGTACCAAACTGAACAAAAGTTTGAGAATTTCTTTTGGAACAATATAAATTTCACGTGTCTTGAATGATAATTTTCGAAATGCAGAAATTTGTACAACAAAGAATCGATAGTTTAATTTTGCATTAAATGTAGTCGATCGGTATTTCTATTATTTATCAATTTTGTAAAATAAACATAGTTTAAAAATCAATGGGATTGTTAAATAATGTGTTTGTTCAGTTGTGAAAAATAAGATTTAATTCTGTTTCTCATAAATTGTTTTAAAAATTATCAACACTTATTTCGATATATAATTTTGTTTAAATCATTTTTTTAACAAAAATTGGCTATATGTATTCACTTTGTCCATCTATTCGTCCATAATATATCTGAAGAACCAAACGCTATAGATGAAATATATAGTATTTTAGGTATTTTAAGGAGGAGTTTGGGTCCGTTTTTGAGCCCTTCCTTCAATCATCGATTGATCCCATCATGGGGAATGCAGCCATATTGGGCGCTTGGAAACGCTTCGGCTTTCCATTCTAGAGGACTTGCGTTCAATTCTCTGGTATCACTCCTTGGAAAATTCCTTCATGGATCCGGCTGGGATCGTCTATCCCTGTCCTCTACAATCTGGTTAACTTCTTCGCAGGAATGGAAACCTGTGGCAAGGCTGTTATAATCCCGTCACACATCACCATTAATTGTAAAGTGACGTTATCTGTTAACCAAAAATAGATCCCATCATAGATGTTGCCAGTCTCTAGTAGGGTCTAAAAGTAGCTGTCACCATAACAGCAAGATTTAGTTAAACCCCATCTGCGATATGAAGTTTATCTAAACTAACTTAACCTCAATGTCAGTCGGATGGCCGCGATGGAAGCGTACAAGGCTTCCACTTTAAAGACCGAATTCAATTCCCGAGTCTTACACCTTCAAATTTTTAGGAGAGGTCCGTGCACGCCGACACCGTTACCACTCTGCCATCCGGCCACCTGTAAAGCAGTTTCAATATTAGAGAACAGCATGTTAGTAATATTATAAATTTTATGCCATTTTCCATCTAGAATATGACGAGCCATTGTATACAATATAGTATAAATTTCTTTATTAAAATTGGTATACAATTTATTATGAAGTGACTAGATCAGTTGACAGTTACGGCGTAAGTAGTCAACAGAATGATAAAGAACGTTCTCTTCATTAGGTGCCAGTATATTGAAAACAAATAAGAAATAAGCATCTATCAAGAAATATTTGGCCACCTGAGCATCCTGAACATCATCTTTGTAAGGAATTTTCAAATAAATATAATTGTATTATTTTTAAATAAATAGAAGTTATATTTAGTAAACATATTTTTTGTCAACAGATGACACCACTTTCTATTCTAGAAGAAAACTAATATACAGATAGGCCTCGATTAGCGCGAATTCGATTAGTGCGACTTAAAAAATTGATACCGTTATTCGGTTAGTGCGAGAAAAGATTCGATTAGTGCGAGTTGTAAACACAGATCAGTCTTACTAACAAAGCT
>AYEL01069240.1:0-179934 GCA_000484575.1 Olivierus martensii
CAATTCCTGGTAAGTTATTAATTTAGATGATGAACAATGATGTAAAATATGAAAATAAATATTTCTTAAACAGTTAGTGTTAAGTTTATTGTGGTTATTCATCGTGAAACATAGCTAATGGCCGGAATCTCACAAAGCAAGAACTAATTACCATATTTTCCATAGAGTTAATACTTCGATTAGTGCGAATTCGATTAGCACGAGAAATTCGTGGAACCAATTATTCGCGTTAATCGAGGCCTACCTGTACTATATGACTAGACGAAACCTCTTCCACAGGCTGCCCACCTCTGCGAAGTGCGAAGGCAGAAGGTGGGCAGCCTGGAACCTGGAACTTGGATTCGGGGATCGACGGGCTGGGCCAGGACCCGATGATAAATATTTTCAAGGGTTGGGACCCGAGATTCGAATCCGCATTCTCTGGTGTGGAAAGCTGAAGGTTTTCACGGGACTAATCCAGCAGACAAACATATTTTCACAGTACAAAATATAGTTCATTTTGAATAGTTCAAATGTGATTTTATTGGAGTTAAAGCCTTTAAACGTAAAAATGTATTAATTAATTAAATTACATACTGTTCATAAAAGCCTTGTTTTTTAAATTTTAATACGTTCTATTAGAGATTAAAAAAACACTAAAATTGCTCGAAATTGCTGTAATTTGTTCATTTTATGGACCAAAAAGTAATCTAATTTTTGTCTTAATTAAACTGAATGACTTCAACAGAAGAAAAGGTGAATTACGTTCTTTAATTAAAATTTTTAAATTTCAAAAATTGATAAGATTATACATGCAAAAACTAGATATTTTTCCTTTTGTTTAATTTTAGGCCCACCATGGATCGAGTACCCTCCTATTGGAGTCAGCCGTCAGGTGGAGATAGGTTCAACCATTGGGTTCAATCTAGGAATAAGTTTGACGACGATTCACCGGTTAACAGCGACCCGTGAGCGCTGTTTAGTAAAAGTGATGAGCCTGTGTTGGCCCGCGACGAGTCTTCAGTGCTGCATTCATGGGTAAAAATCACATAGCAAAGTACACAAGGCATGAAGTTTTTGATTATTTTTTTCTTATCATAACGAATAAAAATTCATTATATTAACTTGAATTGACAACTCAACTCAATATAACGCCATCAGTTTATATAGTTTCTTCAAATCCTAATTAAAAAGTAAAAAGATTGATTTATGACTTCGTCGGCATTTTATATAGAGAAAATGGAATTTTCAATTTATAATTAATCTTTAATAATGAAAAGTTGTAAATTATATGGAATAAATAACTGGAAATCGACTATAGGGGAGAGTGGAGGCAGAATGAGACATGGTCCACAGTGAAACAAAATGCATTTTTCCTACATCCGGGCCTTTCATTAATGTACAATGCCGCCTAAACATTATTTATTGGCTTTAAAAGTTATACGGAAGCCATTTTTTCTGTAGGTTTATGTTTCAAGAATATGTGAGCTACACACACGTTGTCTCACTGTGACTCATACTAATAATTTTGTGCATACATTGATTATTGAAAGCTTGGATTTATTTATTATTTTTTGCATATTTTACGCCCCTTTCCAATCAGGGAGATTACTAAGGGGCGGGGCCAGTTCCAACACGGAGACTGCACCCACACCCGTGGAAGGGGGCCGGATGGTGAAGGACGAGGATCACCCATCCACATCCGTGGAGGGGGCCTGATGGTGAAGGACGGGGATCGCCAGGCCGGGCCCAGCACCCCGAAAAACCGATGTCCAGACCAGGGACGCGAACTCGGGTCCCCCTGTGTGGCACGCCGACAGCATTACCACTCGGCCATCCGGCCGCCAGCTTGGATTTATTTTTTTTTTTCGTCAACAGATGACGCCACACTCCATTCTAATAGAATACTATGTGGCGGGGCGAAACAAGCCCTATCTCAGGCTGTCCACTCCTACGGAGAGGTCAGTCGGATTGTGGAGGACTGGGATCGACGGGCCTGACCTCTCTCCACTCTGGAGGGCCCGGATCCCATGATAAATATTTTCAAGGGGTGGGACCCAAGACTCGAATCCGGGTCCACTAAAGTGGAAAGCCGAAGCGTTTCCACGCGGCCAATCCGGCCGACTGCTTGGATTTATTTAAAACTTGTAGAGTGTAACCTAGATACACCTAGCCCTCGATTTGCACGGCACTCAATTTACACGGTTTCGCTTTTACACGGATTATTAACTATATAGTTTTGGATTCTAATTCGGCCCTTAATTCTTTGCACAGAAATAAGACTTAAGTCTTTATTTAATCAAAATAGCTTTACAAAATCTCGATCATTCAAATCGAAGGCATTTTGTTCACCCCTAAAAAGGGGTGATTGACGAAGGATACTTCTATTTTCTCCATCTTCAATGTCATGTAGAGCAGTGGTCTCAAACTCAAATTATTTAGTGGGCCGAATGCATAATTCGAATGCAAAAGGAAATGAAAGACCGAATATTTTTAAATAAAATTGCAATGAAAGGAAAATCTTTATTTGGACAGCCGGATGGCCAAGTGGTAACGCATTGGCGTGCCACGCTGGAGGACCCGGGTCTAGTCCCGGATTTTTTCGGGGTACTGGGCCTGGCCCGGTGATCCCTGTCTTTCACCATCCGGCCCCCCTCCACGGGTGTGGGTGCAGCCCGTGGTTGGACCCCCTCCACAGGTGTGGGTGCAGCCCGTGGTTGGAACTGGCCCCGCCTTTAGTAATCTCTCTGATTGGAAAGGAGCGTAAAAATGCAAAAAAGTGCGCTTCCACGGGTGTGGGTGCAACTCGTGGTTGGAACTGGCCCCGCCCCCTTACACGGGTGTGGGTGCAGCCCGTGGTTGGAACTGGCCCCGCCCCCTTAGTTAATCTTCCTGATTGGAAAGGGGCCATAAAATATGCAAAAAATAGGCTATTTCGGACGGCCGGATTGGCCGCGTGGAAATGCTTTGATTCAGTCTGTGGTTGGAACTGGCCCCGCCCCCTTAGTAATCTCCCTGATTGGAAAAGGGGTGTAAAAAAATTATATTAATATAGAAACGCATAATCTAATTCACACAGACGATATACAAAAAAAAATCTTTATTTGTAATTATTTTCATTTTTCTTACAAAAACATCGAAATAACATTATATAATAATGAGATTTCGAATAATGAGAACGTTAAAACAGTTTTATTAACGTTGAATTGTAATAATTTTCCCACTAATATGTATTTAAACAAATAGCAAAACATTTTTTGGGCCGAATGCGGCCCGCAGAGATGTTTTACTGTTTGTTTAAATACATGCAGGCTGCATCCGGCCCACAAATTGTTATGCTGCATAGCAATTGCAGCATAGAAGTTTGCGGGCCCATCCGGCTCGCAAATTGCTTTACGGGCCAGGTGCGGCCCGTGGGCTGCCAGTTTGGGATCACTGATCTAATAGATGCAATAAAACAAGTTGATTTCCCATATTTCGAATGCACTCGCCTTATTTCACTAGTCGATCAAGTGGCGAAATAATATCGAACATGAAGTCGAACCCTGAGATTTCGAAACAGAGAAAGTCATTGTTCAGAATAGCAACAAACAGAAACAGTTTCGAAATGATATCACTTTTATCCCATCATGCAATGTAAATAGAATGTCGTATGCTGATTTCACCATTCAGAATAGAGCCCCAGGTGTCTCAGTTGATGAGAAGTAGCTTTATCAGAGCATTGTCTGAATGCAAAGGTAAGGGGTTTGTGGTCAGTATAAATCACAAATATCCTACCTTCTAACATAAAACAAAAGTATTTAACTGCAGAGTACTGCTAAAAGTTCTCTATCACAGGTGCTGTAGCTGATTTGGAACAAAGATAGTTTTTTGGAATAGAATCCGAGAGGTTCTAAAATCTCCTTCCTTTTCTGATGAAGTGAAGCTCTGATAGCAAAGTCAGATGCATTAACCATGAGGATTAATGGCAGGTCAGGAGAAGGTGTGCGAGTAGGGTGACATTAGCTAAATCTTTCAATTGTCAAAATGCTTCCACTGCAGATGTAGTCCATTGAATTTTATATTTGTCCTTCTTTTTAGTGTTCTTGCAGAAATCAAAGAAGATTTGTTGGGTTTTGACAGTATTGGATAAGGATCTTCTATAATAGTTTATTAAGCCAAGGAATCGTCTCAGTTTCTCTATTGTGTCTGGCTGTGAAAACTGCATTATGGCTTGCACTCTTTCTGGCAAGGGATAGATACCCTCTTTATTAACTCGGTATCCCAGGAATGAAACTTCTGAGGCACCAAAAACACATTTGAATAGATTGATGTTGATACTGTGTTTATTAAGAAAGTCGAACAGGGGCATAAGATGTTTTTTATGTTCTTCCTCTGATGATGAGGCAACCAGAAGGTTGTCTATATAAGAATATACAAAGTCCAGTTCTTGTAAGATGGTATGGATGTACTGCTGGAAGGATTGAGCTGCGGTGCGTAATCCAAATGGGAGTTTAACGAATTCAAAAAGTCCAAAAGGGGTAGTCACTGCTGTCTTTTGAATATCTTGCGGTCCCACGGGAAAGTGATGAAAAGCTCGAACAAGATCAATTTTAGTGAACACAGTTTTTCCCTCTAGTTGGTTATTAAAATCCTGCAGGTATTAGGATAATGGTCAGGAATGGTTATCGCATTAAGAACACAGTAGTTGTCACATGGTCTCCAAGATCCATCTTTTGTTTGGGACAAGATGTAAAGGGCTTGACCAGCAACTACTGGATGGTCGGCAGATTCCTAATTCTATCATATGTTGAAATTCCAGTTTAGCCTGGGCTAATTTGTCTGGAGTAAGACGTCTGGGCTTCACTGTGATGGGAGGACCTGTAGTCTTGATATTGTGGAAGAAGTTCAGGTTGTTGGTGTGTTTGAATTGAGGGTATTTTTTAAGGAGCCTCAGAAACATAGATAAGATGTTGGAGTATTTATGACGAGGTGTGATAGTAAGCACAGTATGCTGATTTGTCATTCAAAAAAGTCCTGCTATTGAGAGATTGGTTATGCGGTCAAATAAGTGTTTGTTCTTGATGTCCAAGAGTAAACCAAAATTCACCAGAAAATCAGCACCAATTATAGGACATTGAACATCTGCGATGACAAAGGGCCAACAGAATGCTTGTCGCAGGCCAATATCTATTCTCAATAGGCGTTCACCATAGGTATGAATTATTGATCCATTTGCCACAAATAATTGCTGACCAGATTTTCAATATCTGTCTTTAGGGGTGGGATGACAGATATGTCTGCCCCAGAATCGATTAAGAAACGAATGCCAGTTGGTACATCTGTAATAAAGAGGTGGTATGAATTGACATTGCTTGTGCCACTTGCCGCAACAGGGTGCAGGCGGTTTAGTTTAATGGAAGTTGTTCCTGTTTTTGTTCTTGCTTAAGGAAATTACATGGTGGAGTGCATTTTTTTGCTTCTCCTTTAAATTTATAATGATACCAGCACATGTCAACCCTGCAGAAATACAGAGATTTGTTGCGTCTTAGGTTTGAATGTGATCGAGAACGGTATTTGAGTGAATTGATGGTAGTGGTCAATTCTGATAGTTGTTTTTCAACCTTACTTAACCTGTCTTGATCTTGGGATGTGGTTGGTGGGCCATTGTACAGGCAAACTGATAGTTCTGGTTGGTGATTTCTAGAATCTTGTCCACCATGTTGGCTACTTTGTCTAGGTTTGTCTTCACAGGTGGCCAGACACAGTAAAACATTGTGCATAGGAAATCGTCATGTAGTTGTATGCCTGTAAGGGATCGCATTTCCCCCTTAACAGAGCTGTAGGTCATTTATTACCCAGTTCTACTTCGGAGAGTAGTTTCTTTGCCTTCCATTCTTCAGATTCCTCAAATTCTTGAATTAATCTTTTCTTTAAATCTGTGTATGCCACTTTTATGTGATGGTGTTTTGCTTATGTGATCACTGATTAATTTGGCTATCTCAGTATCTATCAACACCAGGATATAATGACATTTGGTTAGTTCATTAGAGATATTAGCTGTAATGAATTGTGATTCTACTTGTAAAACCAAACTCTACATTCTTTCTATAAAAAGGTGGTAATTTAACAGCTACTTTAGCAAATTGAGTGGATGTTGAATTGAAGGTTGATTTATCTTCTTCCAACATTGTGAATGATTTATGATTTGTTCATATAATGATGTTAGTATTAAATAAAATCAGTACCTAGTTAGATATGAAGTTCTTTGGTTCTAAGCTTGCTTGATTTCTTCAGGTTGATAAGCACACAGATCACGTTTGGATCACCAATGTGGTGTTGAGTACCACTTGAGAAAAATAATCCACTTGCACTGGTTTAAATATTTATTGAAAAGACAAAGAAAACATATTTACAAATAAGCTTATGTACAACTGTGAGCGTATTACACTTATCTCTAAAATAAGTACATTGTACGTTGTTTTCATGAGATAATCTGAAGGGACAGGAAATGTGCTTGTTGCTTCCTCATTGGTGTGTTAGCGAAAAGAGTCGTCTTTTCGAATTTCGGCAGTGTTGCCAGGTGGTTTCTTCTTTGCAACGTTGCCAGAGGATAGCCACAGTACGTTGCTATAACTGATGCCATTTTTTTTTTAAATTCTTTAATAATTATAAAATTTCTAATATCTTTTAACTGTCGTTTTTCTCTCTAACTTTTTTTTGCAGACTTTGAGCCCATAACCTGTTAATGTATCAATATATGGTAAAGAACACGTAGTCCATTTCTTTACCATAAATGGTAAAGAAATGGACATTGTTTAACAGTAAAAAAGGACAACTATTTTATTCAAGTGCACTGGTTGATCACCATGTTTCTTAACAAGAAAAGAAAGAAAAGAAAGAAAAGGGCTAAGTGTTGCTATACAATAATAAACTGAAAAAATAAATACTCTAACAAAAATTAATATCAAAGTTCCAAACAAAAGCACACTAAGCAGTGAAAAATAACTTAGTTTAATGTAGAACACAAAAATGCTTTCGGTATCAATAATACCATCATCAGTTGTACATATTAGAATACATAAAATAGAACAAAGGAACATTTTTTAAAAATTTAACATTATAAATGAAAACAATATAAAAATAGATAAAAATAAATAAATAAATAAACAAATAAAACTAAAAAAGTTCAATTAAGTTGTACTATTTTATAGGGAGGGGGAAGGATTAATATAATTTATTAAACATTTTTATGAACTGCATATTTCCAGGCTGTACTTACACCGTTGGCTTGCCTGATATTAATAATATTATTTGTTTCACTGTTCTTCAGGATTTCAATTTTTTCAATTATTAATAATGTTTTATGATCATGTACGTTTTTTATAATCCAAGCATCAAGCCAGAGAACCTCTGTGTCCTTCTCATATGCTCTTAGAGCTAAGGCGGAGTTAAGGTTACCTTCAGATATATCCTCCCTGTGTTCTGCCAATATGTCCTTAAAGTTTCAGGCTGTAGCTCCTATATACATTTCTGAGGGGTCTGGAAAATTCGCCCCCTGCATTTCGCCTCCGACAATTCGCCCCCGGATCATTTCACCCCCGGAACATTTCGCTCCCAGGATATTTCGTCCCTGGAACATTTTGCCCCCAGCACTTTTCGCCCCCAGCCATTTTCGCCCCTGCACTTTTCGCTCCCAGCACATTTCATTCTTTTTTTTTTATATTCCATTTCGCTTCCATCACATTACAACGGGATGGAAGTAGAATAAATTTTTAATACGTTATAAATTTTCATTTATTTACTTTTAAATTCTTTCATATTACAGTTTTGATGAAATCTATCAAGTATTTATTTTTTTATTATTTTTTCTGTTTCTCTCTCTCGAGTTTCATTATGCGAAACGCAATACGCCCCGGGACATTATTCCAGATTAATATTGATGTTGCAACAAATAGATTTAAATGCTAATTACAGTATTTATTTTCGTTTTCCAAGGACAAGCTAAGAGTATTGTTTGTGAGAGAGTTCTGGAATTTAATATTTAAATATTTGTATTTAACTTAAAATTGTTTTTGCTATTTTGCTTTTATTATTATTATATTTGTTTTTGAAACTTGATAAATGTTAGTATTGTTTCTGTTAAATAAAGCGTTATGATGATTTTTTAATTGCTTGAGGCATTGCTGATTTGAACCATATCACTTATTCGAATAATAAACTAACAACGTAGTGTTCTGCATCTGTTGAAAGCCAAAATGGCCGCATAAAAATCATATTAAAGTTTTAAATTGTGATTTTTGATTTGAAAATTTATTTTAAATGTATGATATTTATTTAAATCTGGTATTTTTTTCTTTAATTATCTGAATGTAGTAGCATTTCTATTTTTACGTCTTCCATTGAAGTTGATATGAAAATATATTTTAGAGTTTCTGGTTGTCTGTCCGGATAAATCTCAAAACTATGAAAACTATGACTATAAAACTTTAATATAGTGTTAACATAAGAAACTTTAATATAGTGTTTGAGTTCGATTCGTTATTTGAGATATGAGTTATGGTTTGATATTAGTTGTAGAAAAAGTAAAAATATAAATACTTTTCAATCAATTTATATAATAAAAAAATATTTTTAAGATGTAATTAAGATGTAATTTTTAAGATGTAATTTTGTAGATTGATAAATGTCACAAAATTTGGATCCAGATGGCAATAAAAAATAGAGAAAAAAAATATTTATATATAATGTGCAAACTATGCATGCGGATATATACTGCATTTATAAAATATTATGATGTTATATTTTGTCGATAGATGGTATTGGCATCAAATGAGACTGATTGTCACATTTTTTGTCAACAGATGACGCCAATTTCTACTCAGTAAGAATATTACAAGCATAGATCTTTGATTACAAGTGATGGAACGAAACATTCCTGCAGAGAATTCAACCGGATTGTGAAAGATGGAGATCGATGGACCCCATGATAAATATTTCCAATGGGTGGGACCCGAGACTCGTACCCGATCCTCCAGGATGGAAAGCCAAAATTTTCTAAGCGGCTAATCCAACCGATGATTGACACATGTAGATGTAGCATATACTATACAATATACTATAAAGATTTCAAAATTCAAAATACGGTTGAGAACAGGCTTTCTCTGAAAGGAAATGTTACTATGTCAACCATCTGTACAGTGACGTAACTTTTAACTTTTTAACCTGGAGGTAGATAAAATGAACTGGAGCCACTACATGACTACCAGATAAGGCAAATAGGACACTTTCCATCATTGCTTTCAAAATACAGTAGTATGAAATAATTTCTATATTCATGCAATTTCTTAAAAATATTTGAATGCACAATTAAAACAAATACAATTGTAACTTCTATAATTGTATTTTTCCATTCTTCGTCAGCTGTCATGCGAAGAATGGGGCTCAATAAGTTGCTATGGAACTCTTTCTTAAAAAAAAATTTGGAAATGTGAAACCTAAGTCCAACCGATAATCACTCTCATTCTACTGCTAAGATATTTATTGTTATGTGCTTGTCTATTTGCCTGAAAGCGATTCGAGCAATACGATCACAGTGAATCTCACACTTAAGAAGGCTTTTATAATTCTATTACAATTGTTTTAGATAAAAACTTTTCACTCCAATTTTATTGAGCCTCTAATTATTCAGATATTTCACAATTATCATCATAATTGTGAAATGTAAATATCACGTTAACAATACGATATTATAATTCCTTTCGAATGACTACGTATAAAGGAAGCCTTCTAGATTTTAGATGTTTAGCAGATCCAATTATCTATTCTAAGTTGAAAACTCCAAATTTTATAGGAGGAGTTAAATATCTTCTTCATCACAAGTTTTGATCAGCTTGAGGCGGCTACATGGGCGGCCAACGTCTTTGGTGGCGATTCAGAAACAGCTGCCGCATGTTGGCAGGATTGGCTTCTTAGAAACATTTCGGCTTTCCACTATGGAGAACCCGAATTCGAATCTCGGATCTCATCATCTCTTGGAAATATTTATCATGAAGTCTAGATCCAGCCCGTCGATCCCGTTCTCTACAATCCGGTTGATCCTTCCGCAGAGATTGGTAGCTTGTGAAAAAGAGCTTACTTTCGCCCCGCAACTGAGTACTCTTACTGAGTGAAAAATTAACTGAAGGATATTCCATTTGTTTGTGAAAGATATTATAGCAAAATAAATAAAATTGGAACTATAAAACTGCTGTAACTTTCTTTTATATGTTATTTAAGATTCCTTTTCAATAGAGATTATTAAGATAGACTGCTCACACTCATAGTGGAGTCTACTCTCAGATGAAGGATAGTATACAACAGGTTGGGCAGGGACTCAAACTGAAAAAATCTGGAAATGTGAGATCCAGGAATTGAACTCAGATCGTCCAATACTTCGACTTTGTTTTCGAAAGATTAGGGATAGATCTCAAGATCCTATTCGTCAGTTTTTTAGTAAAATCTGATCTCTTCATCTAATCCCATCATTCACTTTTGATGATCTTCTTATGAGCATGATTTTTTTTGTCAACAGATGACGCCACATCCATTCTGCTAGAATACTATGTGGCGGGGCAAGACAAGCCCTTTCACAGGCTACCCACCCTTGCGGAGGGATCAGCAGGATTGTGAAGGACGGGGATCGACGGGCCGGGCCTGGACCCCATGATAAATATTTTCAAGGAGTGAGACCCAAGACTCGAACCCGGGTCCTCCAAAGTGGAAAGCTGAAGCGTTTCCACGCGGCCATCCGATCGACGCGCGACGGTTAGGTTTGGTTAGGTAGGTTAAGCCGCCATATTTCATAAGGGATATATTGTATCTGGGGCCACTTAAAGAACCCATCATCTGCTGGCCAACACCCATGATGGGGTCAACTGGATAGTTCAATGATAGAGTTCAACGGTCTAGGCTCGGATCCCTCCTAAAAAACTAGAGGTGTGGGTCCTGGACTTGAACCTGGACTAGAGACAAGATCTTCCAGTAATAATGTCATGCTTAAAATAAAATTTATATAAATAAAAAATAAACGAAGCAAATAACATCTAAATAAGGGACAATCAACGTTTAAACAAGTATTCTAGAATACTTATCTTTCTATTCGTTTTTGTAGGAGCTTACTGTAGATTTCCATTCCTTTATCTCTCTATAGGGCTAGAGGAGTTCTTTTTATATTTTAATATCTCTTTCAATTAATAATTTTTAATACATTGTTCAAATCGTTGGCCGATTATCAAGTGGTGAGGCAATTTCAAACTTTACAGAGATAAACCCGTAAAGGATCATTCGGAGTATATAAGACAGGGATCAAAGATCTGGATCTGAACTTCCTTAATAAATTTTTCAAGGTATGAAACCTGGATTCGATCTGGATCCTCTAGGGAAAGTTGAAGGATTTCTATGCAGTCACTCGAGGGATTCCTTAGAGAATCGGCCTTTAAGTGATGGAGATTCAATAGATGGAACTGAAATTATTAGGATCAATTAATACAATTAAAATTCATTTCGGATTCTTCAAATGAAAAGCAAACCAAAGCGGCAGTGTACTGATTAAGGCGCTTGCCTGCAGAACTGAACGTTGTAAGTTCGAGTCTCTCTTATGTATTTTTTGTCGGCCAGATTGGCCGCTTGGAAACACTTCGGCTTTCCACTCTGGAGGACTCGGGTTAGAATCTTGAGTCCCACCCTTTGAAAATATTTTTCATGGGATCCGGGCCCGGTCTGTCGATCCCCGTCCTTCACAATCCGGCTGACCCCTCCGCAGGGGTGGGAAACCTGTCGAAGGGCTTGTTTCGCCCCGCCACTTAGTACTCTTACTGAGTATCTGTGAAAGGGCTTGTTTCGCCTCGCCACTTAGTGTTCTAATTGAATGGAAAGTGGCGATCTGTTGACAAATAAAATGAAAAGCAAACATTCTTTTACAAGGTCATTCGACCAATCAGACTACACGATATCCCAAAAATCTGGAATCATAGTGAATTCCTTTATTTTCTTCTCTTTCCAGGTAGATTATTGGTCTACAGCACCTGGCATCCAGAATCAGACATGCTTGTCAGCAGATTGTTCCTGCTATTATCAACCGCGTTTTAATGGAATGGCAGCATCGACTGGATATGTGTAATACGAATAACGACAGTCATTTCGAACATATTCTATAAAATTCCCTATGATTCCAGACTTTTCAGATATCCTGTAGAGTCAATTATCGAATCTCATTCTTCAGAAATTTTCATAAGAAATCCTACTGATCTGCCCATTTTTTATATAATGAAATAGGTCTGAGGATCCTTCATCTTCATAATGAGCTTTATAATTATACTGTCACTCGAATGAAAAGCATCTGTATTTTTTATTTTTTATTTTGGGTGTTTTACAACTACCAAAGAATAATATATAAAACTGAATACTTTTTAAATAATTTTATACCAAATATGGCAATAATTTATTATCGCTACACTGATAAAATTTTTAATAAAAAGAGAATGAAATTGTATTATGACATGCAATCAATAAAATTTAATAACCAATTTCATATGATTTATATTAATACTACTGGCATTCTATTAAAAATTAGACTTTGTTTTCTACTTCCTTTTATTTTTCTTTTCTAAGAAACTTCAATTATTTCAAGTGTAAACACAATTATCTACACGTGACTCCATACACTTTCAAAGAACTTGAACCGATTGCAAAATTCTAGGGAAAGGCTTGAATAACATAAGATTTTCATTTCCTTCCATACAATTGTTAGCATTTCATTTTACAAAATGAAATCTTTCATTCTCATTATTTTTAGATTTTTTTTTAACCTCTTATTGTTCCCATTCCATCTGTCGGTTTACCTATTCTTTATTCAGAAAATACTTCACTACCGGTTAAAATTATAAATTCGGAAATTTTGATGTATATTCTGCTAACAATAATTCGTTATAAAGTTCACCATTTTGAAAAAATGGCGAATAAAACTATATCAGCTATAGTTATATTGAATTTTATGATACAGCATGCTAAAATATATTTTAGTTTGTCATCTTACGATTTTCATTCTCATCTTTAAATTTTATACAAACAATATTTAAGCATATTAAAATGTCATTGAAAATCATCTCCCTCTCTAAGATATATGGCATTTGAAAAATTGTCGTGCAAGAGCAGCATTTTTATCATCAATAAAAAATTTGCATTTTAAACTTTTCTAAATCATGATTATAAAATTTTTAATTACTATTAGTACCTTACATTTATTTTTGCAAAACATTTAATGAGTTTAATATTGTCATTGTTTTTCCACTAAAAATTTGAAACCTAATCTACTTTCGTCAGCAATATAAAATCTTTTGAACTTGTTTTCTTTTTGAAAAATTTAGAAACATTACTGAGATAGAAACTCAGAATTTCAAATATTTTTTTTAACAAATTTTAAATAGTCAAGTCTCGTTAGCTGTTCAAAAATTTCTAAAATTAAAAAAATAAGCTAATATAAAAATTTTTAAAGAAAAAATAATGGCAAGCTGAATAATCAAATTTGTCGACGGGTGAATGGGTGTAAGAACATAGAGTTCTAAAGAATCCGAGATTGGATAAGAATCCTATACTTTTAGAATTTTTTGGGGGAATCCAGTTCCGGTTCGTCGATCCTCATCCTTCCTCTCTTAAGGGATCCGTAATGAGCTCTTAATCTCAGTGGAACGATGTATAAAATTTAGAAAGGAAGAATTAGCAAATTAAATTATTTTTTAAATATTCGGATGAGTTTCGATTAAATTTTTTTGTTTCATTACATATTTCATGATATATGTTTCAGTTTGTCATCTTATAAAAACAAAATGACGATCGATCGAATATTTTAAATTGAGACACACTTGATTTGCAATTTTGAATTTATTTGAAGGACCATTTGTTCGTAATTAAAGCTTTTTTTTTAGATATCGATTATTGTTCCATAAAACTTTATGAAGATTTCTACTGTATATTGAATTTAATGAATGCCTGATTGATTGCAGAATTTTCTGTATTATAAATCTGCTGCATATAAAATATCGTGAATTATTTTTAAATGTACGTAATTAATTTTCTTAAATTAATAATGTATATATAAGTTTTTCAGTATCATATATAAATATATATATTTTTAATTCGTAAATGATACCACTAGAGGTCCAACACAGATCGATTTGGAGAAAAACAAGACGATTAAGAATTTTATCTGTTTATCTTACGTAATAATTATTAATATTCTGAAAGTCGTTTAAAGATTACAAAAATAGTCATTAATCTATAATGCATATCTTAATATGCATAACACATATTAATTAAGATAAAAATTTTTTTATACGCTTTACTTTCGCTCCATCCGTCCATTTTTAGTATTGATAAATTAATTTATTTAATTCGTTATTCAAATTCTTTGTTACTTATTCTAAGAGTCTACTATATTTTTAAAATGATGTACTTATATAAACTAAGCATAAACGTTTTGACGTTCGTATTTTTATATTTATATCATACTTCAATTGTATAAATAAAGTTAAATTTCAATGTCACTACAAGCGCATGATCGACAGCAGAAGTCAAGGTCACGATTAATTATATCAACATCCTTCAGTAAATATTTTTTAAAACTTACGAATAGGCTGAATATCATTAACAGTCTTATATTTATTTTTACATATCTTATATTCTACTTTATTAATAATATTTATATAATCATTATCGTTAGGCGAATTTTAAAAACATATAAAAAATGTTTTGATTACGAATGTTATACTCCCAACAACAGATGGCGACACAAAAGTTCTGCGTCGGTAAAAAAAAAATCAAACTTTTATTGAATGTAATCCTTATCGTATCATTTTTTGATTTTTTTATTTTCAGTTTTGTTAATTTTAGTAATAAAAAGTTACTTAGTTATTAAATTAAAATAAATTACTTAAAAAAAATTAGCGTGACGCATTTTAGTTATCAAACATTAGCGGAAATTACAAAATATTTTAATTCGAATAAATGGATTAAATTTTATTAATATATATAAATGTTTTGAAACTATTTTAATCTTTTAAACGTTTTCAGATAAATCAGTTACAATCACTGATGATGACGCCATATATGATAACATGAAATATATTTTTCAATATTGTTTTGATGCCAAAATTTAAAGATATAGATTATCGTATTAGATTAATAGAATAAAGGTTGAGGACGAATGAACAATGAAATACTTTGATTTGGCATTTAATTTTAACAATTAATGATTATAACGAAAGACCGAATGATAATTTTTATTTGCGTTAACAGATGGCGTTGTTTCGTTTCAAAAGATTTATACATAATACAAGTACTGTATATAGCATATATAGTTGTTTAAAAAATTTAAAATAATCTTAATTTTTATTTTATTTTGCAGTAAACATTAAAATATTAATTAATATTATATTTCTTTAATAAATTTTAAATGTCTGTGATAATATTATTAAATATGTAATTTAATTTATTCTTAAGAGATGGCAGCACTCAATTTTAGTTAAATCTAAAATTCATTAAGAGGAAAAATGAATATTAAATTATATTTACACCATTTGTTTACACAAGAATAATAAATTATAAAAGTATAATCGTGCATCATAATTTTAACATATTTTAAAAACAGTTTTCGAAAAATTCAAAACAATATTATTATTTTTTTTATCTTATCTTTAAGACATCAGAGGCAATGGAAATATTTTTTAGACACCTACGAGATATAGAAAAATGAAAACCTAGCCCGGAATTTCCGGGGTGGAGATCATTTTCGACAGGGTGTAAGTAAATACAGGGAACGGGAGAAGTGAAGATTGAAATTTAATGACGTCATTAATTATCTTCACTTTTGCGCAATTGCAGTAATAGCCAAACGAATTCGAACGTTTTTAGCCAATAGGAAGCGGCTATTAAATTCGAAATTCGCCACGCAAGCGCAGAACGTCGAATGCGACGTATTTTTAATTTTTAATTCTTTTAAATTTATAATTTAAGTCGTAAAGCTTATCCAGAACTTCACGTTTTAAGGTTTTTATATTTGTAGCAATAATAATAGAATCGGGAGTGTAAAAAATGTGAGCAACAGCAGACAACCTATGCCAAGAGCTCATGATGCGTTCCAGATGTTGACTGTTTGAGGCCGTTGTGGGAACACTTCCCACCCCATTCTTGATTTTTTCCTTTCTCCAAAGAGAAGGAATATCTATCGACAGATCATAATTACCAAACCCTTTCTACATTAAAAACTTATTAAACACGAAAAAAAAAAATATTCTTTAATAATTGCCAATAAAAAAATTCAAAAATAAATTCTCAAAATAATAATAAACAAACATAGACATCACCTAAAAAAATAATAATATTACTAAATAATTTCCGAGAATTTTACTGAATTTGTAAGTGATAACGTCCGTGACGTCACCACGCTACAAAAATGACTCGTTACTTAAAAATATAAATCGCGTGTTACCCTATATAAATATAGAATTAAAAGGGATATTAAAAAAAAAGTAAAGTTGTTAAGATTATAACTTTCTACCCATTGAGACTTCGTCAAACATACAATTTACACCAAACACGGCTGTCCCGTCACAGGGCGTGGTTATGTAACGCACGTACTTCGGACATCCTTCAACGAAGGACGCAGACGGGGAAGGTTAAGGAGAGTCTTTACAAAAAAAAAAAAAATAATGATAAAAATAAAAATAAAGTTCTTTATAACCCATCTTAAACCACTTCCACACCCCTCGGTATTATAATCAATAAAAATAAAGTTCTTTATAACCCATCTTAAACCACTTCCACACCCCTCGGTATTATAATCGACTTTCTCATCACGTTTTCTTTTTAGCGATGGTCGTCGCTTAGCAACAAAACTACTAGGCTCGTGACTTCGGGACGGTAACCAAAGCAACCGGACCGGCTCGTGACCGTATGTGAAATTGACTAATTTTTTCGGAAAAACTTTCAGCGATCCGGTTTCTCTTTTACACGTGTTTTATTTTATTTTTTCTGTCGTCTGTTTAAAAATAAATAAATAAATAAATAAATAATTTAGCGTAATTTCGTGCATATGATAAAACACGTCCGAAAACGTGAATAATTTTATTATAGGCGAAGTTTGTTTAGAGACACACACATAATAGCATTCGTGCAACGGAAGATGCTACAGCGCGTCGCTAATTAGTACAAAGTATCCACCCCGTTTTATGTAAGACTGGATAGGTGTGGAAACGAAACAATTACTGGGATTACCTACAGACTGCATATAAAAAGAATAATAATACACTTTTATCTTCCGACAGAGACGAGTTTTGCGTGTATGTGTGTGTGTGTGTCTGGAAATTTTTCTTAAAAATGGGAGTGTTGCTGCGTGCTTTTCTACACGAGGAAGAATTGGACTTGTAAAGCAATTCAGGCCAGTCATAAAAATTAACTTTAGCGCACACACACAAGCTCGTAAGAAGACCAAGTGTTACTACTGTTTTCTCGACGTCACAATTGACGAAACCGACATGAAACTTTATTAAAACAATACCCTCTATAGAATTTGTTTCTGTAAATTGAATGTGTGTGTGATACGTGTGTTATATTTCGTTTAACAAAACAGTTTATAATTACGAGTCTAAAGTTCGAAGATCAATTTTGCGAAAGACATAATATGTTATTTCATAACATAAACACATAAGGTTCAACGTTTAATCTTCAATCAAGTTGGCTCCTCTATATCTGCCGTTTTAAGAATCAGGGTATTAAATTATCGTGTGTGTGATTATTATTTAGTAACACAATACGATATTTAATTCAGTGTTACAAAATGCCGGTTTTGAAGTCTCCGTACCGGAATGCTGCTTACGTTTTAATAATATATAATTTAAAACTTCAAAAATTTTTCAGGAAATGGCTCCAGTACTATTGAAAGAAAAAGAGAGAGAGAGAGAGAGAGAGAGATTGTCACGATTTGAGGTCTTCAGAGTGATCGTTAAAGCTTTCAACTTTATGACATGGGCGGTATATGGGTGTGAAAATCGGAGGAAAACCTCATAAGTGGGGGATTTTGTTTTATGGCTATCATCGCTATCGTACCATAAAGATCTCATACAAACATGAAGGTAGACAAACACTCGGTTTATTTTTATGCAAAAAAAAAAACTTTCTTTTAAACAAGCACCTGTAGATATCTGCTCCATTAAATAAAGAAGACTTTTTCTTAGGTGAGTGACCTAAATATGTCACTTTATCTCTACTTAAAGTAAGAGTGACTCGAAAAATCTCATCGAGTCGTGTTTGACGAATACGTGATCGCTTAATAATAATAAGAAACCGGAAAATTAAAACAAAGATGATACTGAATTATAAATCTTTCGAGAGAGAGAGAGGAACAAAAAGTAGTCCTGTGTACGAGTTTGTATTGAATGTTTTTTTTTTTTTTTTTTTTAGAGAGAGAGAGAGAGGAACAAAAAGTAGTCCTGTGTACGAGTTTGTATTGAATTTTTTTTTTTTTTTTTTCTTCTTTCGCTGGAAGCTACCGAATTTAAATAGTGGAGAAGGGAAAAAACAACAACAAAATTTATGATTATAAACACTGCACGCTGCAGCCATCTATGAATTCCGGTTCAAACTATATATAAATAGTAGAAGAAACGAATCAAAACTGTCAAATATTATTAAAACAAAATAAGGCTACACACAACTTTTATCGCAAAATCTACTGATACAACTTGAATAATTACAGTTTTACCTTGTCGGTATGCTATCAGTGTGTGCTTTTTTTTTAACGTTTTATCTGGCAAACTCGTTTCTATTTATGAAAAGTTTTAAATAAAAACTCGTCAGTTGAGATTTATTTCATTAAAATACACTTTGAATAAACTAACAATTACTTCCTTTATTAAAATATCGATCAGATTTTTCCTGAAATCGATCTGAAAACCGAGTTTTTTATTTTATTTCTCGGTCGACGTTTCGATCACGTCTTAAAATAAATTAAGTTACTACGAGTATAAAATAACTTTCATTCTGGTCTGTTACCCCTGAAACTTTTTTTATTGTTGTTGTTATTGTTGTTGATTTTTTTTTTAATTTTTATATATCTTTCCTGTTTTAGAACCGTGCCCGAGGCTGGAAAAAAAAATTTATGATGAAATTTCAAGGAATTCCTGTATATTTTGTGGTAATTTATGAGGATTTTAAAGCACTAATTAATTATACTAAGCAGAAACTGGTGGTTCCTGATAGGATCTAAGTCTGTTGGGGATAAAAGAATGCATTAAGAGTAAAATATTCTTTAAAATTGTTTTAATTTTTAAGACAAGTCAACTGAAAGAATTAAAAACAAAAAAATGGAAATTCCTTAATATCAAAACTTGAACAAAAGAAACGATATATAATATTTTAAAAATGGAATCTGATAGCTAAGAGGAAGTAGCCTAATTATATTTAAATAAAAAACTTTTTTTGCATTTTTAAAGATTATATTCTTGTTTTATGCACGAAATTTAGTTTATCAGATACGGTAATTGATAATTTAAAGAAAAAAAAGACATTGAACCGTTTGGAGAAAGAAAGAAAAATATGCTGTGCAACAACTTCCTTCCTATTGATTCAGAAAATACAATAAACAGGAAAAATTTCGGCAGTAATATTTTCGGATTTTGAAATTTTTTTTTAGAATGCATAAATAATTCAGTATAAAATATTCTTTTCGTAAACTGAATTAATCTTGAGACTTTTTAGAATGTGCAATGATCCAGTATAAAATATCCTCTTAGGAAACTGAATAAGTCTTAAGACTTTTAGAATACATAAATTCAGAATACATAAAATATTTTCTTCTGAAACTGAATCAATCTTCAGAATTTTTAGAATGAATAAATAATTTAGTATAAAATATTCTCTTTGTAAACTGAATCAATTTTGAGACTTTTTAGAATGCGTAAATGATTTCTCTTCTGAAACTGAATCAATCTTGAAACTTTTTAGAATGCGTAAATGATTCAGTATAACCTCTTCTGAAACTGAATCAATTTTGAGACTTTTTACAATGCGTAAATGATTCAGTATATCCTCTTCTGAAACTGAATCAATCTTGAGACTTTTTAGAATGCGTAAATGATTCAGTATAACCTCTTCTGAAACTGAATCAATTTTGAGACTTTTTAGAATGCGTAAATAATTTCTCTTCTGAAACTGAATCAAAATTGAAACTTTTTAGAATGCGTAAATGATTCAGTAAATCCTCTTCTGAAACTGAATCAATCTTGAGACTTTTTACAATGCGTAAATGATTCAGTATATCCTCTTCTGAAACTGAATCAATCTTGAGACTTTTTAGAATGCGTAAATGATTTAGTATAAAATATTTTTTCTTCGGAAACTGAATCAATTTTGAATTTTTATTTTTTATTTTTGGACAGGTGCCTATCGTCAGCAGAGTTGCATCACGAGGTATTTTTGGAGATTAATTCTAGCTGGATTGACCGGTTAATGTTATGAAGAAGTAATTTTAATTTCAAATGACAGCTTTTTATTTTTATTTTTATTTTTTCCTTCTTCTTCTTCTTCTTCTCCATACGTCATAAATCTATTCTCATACATTATTCGCTTCTGATAATATGTCATTTTATTCATATTTCTATCCGATAGAGACGTTATATAAGATTTAAAAACCGAAAGCAACTAAGGAGAAAACCTTCTTGAGCACGAAACAAAATTATTAACTACGTCTTAAATGGCATGAACCTTCAGACACATTCTCAAGTAATGATATATATTTACGAAATGGTATAGCCCCGGTATACGAATTTATTTTTTTAGCATCCTACTTGAGCACGATGCGATTTTTCGAGCAGTTAACATTGACTTTTGAACCCGGAAATTTGTATAGAAAGAGAGAGCATTTAGAGCAAAGAGAAAAAAAAGTAAGTAGACTAAAGGAATTCGACATCTTCTTATGCAAAATTGCATGCTGTCGTAACCATGTGTGTTAATGAGATAGGTTGTTGGGTCAAAATATATAGGGTGTATCACCGATCGCGTCCACTAGACATATGCAGAAATATTCTTAGAGGGCACGTCATTGGACGCAGTGGCACAAATGCCTATAATTAAATGCTAAAATTGTAAGTAAATTGATGTCAAAGATGACCTTTATCAATAAAAGTGACATCACAACCGAGAAAAAAGAATATTTTAATGAATACATCACGCTTATATTCGTTTTTCTCAGGACTTTTATAAATACGAGAATTATTCAAATAACTTTTCATGTTTGAACAAAAATATTTGCACTTCTTTATCCGTAAAATGTGCAGTTTTAGGAATTTATTTTTAGCAGTCTGTACACTTTCCTGTTTATAATAAACAAAGCACTTCGTGTCGTATTTACACAAAATACGATCTGAAATATTGATCTCACAGTTCTGTTTATTAAAAAACAATTTTATTTTAGGTGACATTTCGTAAAAATTATCAGTTTGCCAAAATTCCTTTTGTGTGTTGCACAGCACGTGTCGAAATATTCGTACAGTCAGTAGGGGATACAGCATGCGAGATGAGTGGAACAATTGGGAAAAAATAAAATATTACAAGAAACTATAATGAGACTGTGCCACATAATTCTTTTTATTTTTTTTTTATAGTTGATGAACACGCAAAAAAAAAAAAAAAAAAAAAAAAAAATTTATAGTTGATGAACACAAAAAAAAAAAAAAAAAGTATTTTGAAAAATTTGTCAGTAGTTCTGTTTGAATTCTTGGAAACGCGTGATGTTTTCCATTTTCTTCATCAATGAAGCATCTACTTGTTAGTTTTTATAACCTCTAATCATACTCGATTATATCCGTAAAGGACAGATTATTTATTATCCTGTTCGGTTTTTAATCGTCGTATGTAGACAGGGATGAATGGGCACCGCATTAAAAACAAAAAAAAAAAAAATGTTCTCATATCTGTTATAACCTTCATTCTAGAAGCATAGGAACCTACACGAACAAAATAAGTTTGCATTAATGGGCCATGTGTCTACTGGTGCATTCATTACGATCCGTGATTTTCCTTTTGGCATATTTCTTTATTTATTTAAAAAAAAGTAACAGGATGACAACATTGCAACATAATTGGCTAGCTATGGTAAACATTATTGGAAAACCGCAAAAATTCTTATGTTACACGGTATGTATCGAAGTTGCGAAAGAGGAGATTCCTTTCCCTGTATGTGTGTGTGTGTGTGTGTGTGTGTGACTATTGACTTAATTTGCATACGGATCAGCACGCATTATAAAGTACAAATGACAAATTTCGCAGTTTGTATGGGGCATGACGATGTCGATTTTCGGTTTTGTATAGCTGGCTCATTTTATCCTGCAAGATATTTTCGAAAAATCTGATTTCGCAACTGAAAAGAAACGTGCTTTTTCTCCCCTCCCTCTTGCTTCATTTGCTTGGTATTATACACGCGTCGCATTTTATAACGTTTACTGTTATTGAATGTGTTTAAAACAGGTGCACATCGAAAAAAAATCGACTAGACCGTGCAAACCATTATTATATTTATTAATTAAATAAAAATTTCGTTAACGTTAACAACTCTTACTACTTTAAAACAGGTGCATATCGAAAAAAAATCGACTAGACCGTGAAAACCATTATTATATTTATTAATTAAATAAAAATTTCGTTAACGTTAACAACTCTTACTAGCATGCAGCTTCACTCTACTGGGTGTGTCCCACGTTGGAAGTAACTGTACAGTTTGTGAGACGTTATATCTCTTAATTACAGCTAATCACGCTCTTTTTTTCGCCTTGGATACAATTTCTCACTCATTAAAAACTAAAAAAAAACATAAAATGAGTTTTTTTCTCGTCCAGGAGAGGATATGACGAAATCAAGAGGAATGAGGTCTTACATACAAGCAACGTTTTTTTTTTTAAAGTAATAATACACCCACCTCACTATTTATTGTTTAAGCAACTGTTTTTTTTTATTCTCATATTATTTACAAGTGTACTGATTACAAGAAGAAAAACGTTAAAGCAACACAGAGTGTGTTTTAATTACTCACTTGTTTGTAACATTATTATTTTTTCTCAAAATTAAAAAATAATAATCAAAACATGTGACTTCTACTGGTTCGATTCATCGAAAAATATAAATAACTTCCGCGTAATTAATTTTTTGATAATAAATTATTGAGTTAGAAAGTACTTTTACCAGTTAGAGAGAGAAGAGAGAGAGAGAGAGAGAGGAAAAAAAAAACGTAACAAAGAAACGTTTGATTAATAACGTTTTGTTCGAATGATTAATGATTATTTATATTGGTCTTGATAATAGAAAACATACAAAACTTTCTCGCCAGGCCTTTTTGGGAAGACAAAAACAGGTTGAAAGTATGAAAATTTTTTTTTTTAATTATAATAATCGGTTTATAAAATACAGTATATTAGCGTGTGATCGAGTACGATGCTATTAAATCGTTAGTCGCGTATTAGTGGTTCTTAAAGGAGAGAATTTGTTTTTTATTATGTATATAAAGAAGAACAAGTATTGAGGCATTTTGAGGTTAAATCACTAGGATTACCTCTAACTAGTATCAGTTAAACGTTGATTCTCCCGGGTGGGTTTCCTATCTTGATCGAGATTATATAGCGATTCTCCTCTCATTAAATGAACCATTAGTTCGCACTATGAGTACGGTTTTTTTTTTAATAAATAATGGCACTCGAACTGCTGGAAAGAGCATTAAAACGTGCATAATTTGAATAACGTCAATAATAGGGCGTGATGGAAAAAGTTACGCAAAGGGCTGACGAACTTAAAATATTCTAAATATTCCTAGGCGTGCTAATTAGTGTTTTTAATGACGCGAATTTTGCAGTGCAAACACCAACAAAAATATTTAATATATATATATTTTAGGACGAGCTAGGAAGTTTTCGGAAAAAGTGGGACTAATATAAAGAAAATATTTAATTTAGAAATTAGTTCTGACACGTGATAAACCCTTTTCTTTCTCTCTCTTTTTTTCTTCTTCTTCTTCTTCTTCAACACTCCCATACTTGACGTGCCTTCTCTTAACATAAGCAAGAAAGAATCCATAAAAGGAGTGAGGCGAAACCTCTGATGAGGCCACGTTGGGGTACTGAATTAAAAACAGTAGAAGAGAGAGAGAAAAAAAAAAAGTCATTAAAACTGAATTTTCGTTATGGGTTTCTTTTAAATTTAAAAAAAAAAAAAAAGAATTTTTCGTTTCGAAACAGAAATTTTTGGTATCACGTTTATTTTTCGATTCTTAGAATCTAATTCGAAAATTATTTCTGTCTTTTTGTTTCTGTTTTCATTCTCGATATTTCGAAAAATCTGATTACAGTAGTTTCTCTGTTGTTTAAAGATTTTGTTTTCTACCGAATTTCAGTGGGAAAGACCCGAAACTACTGTATACACACACACAAAATTTCCCCATCTACGTATGTATACGACTTTAATTATATTTGTTTCAGATTAAAACTGTTTTTGTTTGCGTGAATCGAAAATACCCAAAGGTTAACGCAACTAAATTTTGTAATTTCCGGTTTAGTTTGCAATTTTTTATTTATTTATTTTTTTATAAATTTAACGATAAACTTTATATCGAAGCTAATTATACAATCAGCCCTTAAATTTTCTCATTGTTTTAACGTCTTATCTATTTAATTAATGGTTGCATCCCTTAAACATACGTTTAAAACCCCAATAAATAGCGATTGGGCTCATAACCCGGAACTGAAAGTTTTTCAAGTCACGGAAAGGCACTCATAATAAAAAAAAGAATATTTTATGTTAGAAGGGATAATGCCTGATAAGAACGTCAACCCCTAACCCTTATAGGTCACGTGTAACAATTGATGCATCGAAGTGCCAAAAAAACATAATAATGACAAAAGACACGTGACAATTACAGTGAGGGGGCGTCCCTATTTTCCCACACTTACCCCCAAAGTGGACCCTTAACGACTTTACGATACTTCCTGTGGCGTGACTATGGGGCTCCGATGGGGTTGGATTCTCATTTCTAGTTCCATCAAACATGTCATTGCTGCCTGCAGTGTCAAAAGGATTTTTTTATGTATATTGTTTTTTTATGGCGTTAGACGTAACGCAATTTACAGCGTAACAGTCGCAGAACAAAGATTAGTAACGGGAGAAGGGGTGTAGAACACGATTTCTCTCGTTTCATGCCGTCGAAAAATTCTTCCGACCGTTATTAAAACAGTTAAAAAACCTTCCAAATGCGGAAATAACGTGCAACTTCCGGTCAGGCATTTTGATTGACGATGCGGAAAGAAAAAAAAAGAAAGAAAGATGGAAAACAGTGTCAGCGGAAACTGTAAAGATGGTTCGTCTGCCACCTGCTACAGCATAAAGGAGACGCCCGCCCACAGGAAATGACCACCGGTTAAGGTCATTAAGAGCTTTATGTCAACACACATTTCTTCCTTATTTGACTCTGAAGCGAAAAAAGTCCCTTTGCAAAATCTTCCTTTTAACATTGTAAAGCATTCGGATGTTGCGAAATCAAAGTGTGATTTGGCAACAAAGTTTTAAAAACTAAAACCACTCGTTAACGTGATTCAGGTACTTTATGCCCTTTGCTTAAACCCCCCTCAAGATCTTGCTTAAATTTATTCACATATAATTCATATATATATATATATATAGTATATGTTTCTCTGTAACACGTTAATTTCTTGGTACCACGACTCAAAAATAAGCAATTTTGCAACAAATTCCGACCGATATTTTGCGCCATTACACTTCAGTTGAATTTTTGTTGTATGCATATTTTGCATGACTTGGCATTTCGCTGCAAAGTACAGTACAATGTGCGAAAAATATTTATTTTTTTAATGTCATGATCATCAACGTAACTTGCATCAGAAAATTTGATATTGGAAACAAACTGTGCCCTCGACCTGTACCCGACTTCTAATAACACGAGGTTGGTCGTTAGTTATTGCCACTTTAACAGAAAAATAAACGAAACTTTGGCCTGCAAATGTCGTAGGAAAAAGTCCTAAAAAGGAGAGTTTGCACCCATAGGTTAAGGACGTTAGAGCCATGTCCTATATCAGTTTACATCAAGACATTCTTGATGGCTCAATTATTGGAGGTCAGTTTGTTGCGTATATGCAAGATCGTGCCTTAAATCCTTGAGAGTCATGTATTTTTTTTATTATTATTACACTTTGTTTGTTTATATGTTTTCCCCTTTCTGAACTTGCCATTTTCCAACGACTTCAATCGTACTTTTTATTTCTAAGCCATCACCTGTCTTTGGCCCAAGGCTGATGAATCACTGGCCTACATCATTGGTCACAGCTGGTTGACGATGCAGGTGGTAAATGAAGACGAATTCGATAGAAATGATTGGGTGTATCAGACTCAAAAATTACTGATTAGATATGTTAAGTCATTCAGCAGTGTCATAAAAACAATTGATACCATTTAACATTCGTACCGTTTCCTTATTGAAACGATTAACAAGATAATACAGTTTTTTTTCTCTTTTTTCGAAGGTACGTGAATTTTTAATGACGTTAAACTGTTTTTCGAATGCCAGTAGAAGTTAAAAAACAAAAAAAAATGCCTGGAAATTCTGCAACATTATAAAGATCTCTGAAGTCAGGAACAATAACGGATGATAAGAAGCAAAATTGAGAAACAATAGATCAGAACAATAGCGGGAAGTGAGTCGAGACTTCGTGTTTGGAGTCAATCAGATACAGCTCAGGTCTTGGTACCTGCATCATTTCGTTCCATTTGAAAGAAGATGACGTCATGTGTGACGAGTTACGCACAATCCGTTAACTTTTGGGCTTTGTCAAAATATGAGAAAAATTTTTGGTTCGTAGAAAAAACAATTGTATTTTAATTAATTAATATACATTTTTTTTTTAATTGAAAAAATAAACGAACTTGGCCGTTAACGAAGAATTCATGAATTAAAATTTTTTCATTTTTTTAGAATGAGTCGAAAGTGAGTTGCGACTGCGGAGTAAAAATTACGTCGCTTAGAAACCGAAAGTATCTCGTGCATTCGGCGTTCGGCGCGAGCGAAACGTGCGTAAATGTTTTAAAATTTATGAATGAAACGTAAAATAATCTCAAATTAATTGATAATTTATTTTAAAGTTATATTTTTAAAATGGATAATTAAAATAATACGTTAATTCAAAAATAAATAAATAAAAAATAGTAAGATTTATTATTTCCATTATTTAAAACAATATTATTTGTTCATGTTTTATCCTTGAACTCTTGCAGGCTAAGTCGTGGGACAAGATAAGTTATTCTGTAGTTGATTTTTGCAACGTTTCGTTCCCATTCATAGAAACAATAGTGCATGCGCAGTCAGATTCTAGAAGCAACAAGGTGAATTCCAATTCGGTCACATCCTGTGGCACTCGCTTCAAGGTAAGACGGAGGGGGAAAAAAAATCTACTGATTTATGTAAATATATAGAACTCATTACTTATTGCGAAACCTAGATAACTTCAGCATTTATAATGCTTTTAAAAATTTTCTTGCATGGCAAACATGTAATTAAAGGAATATTTTGAAGAATATGCTATCAGGTTGCTTAGAATTAATTGCATTTGAGACTTATCAAATATCTCTATGTGTTATTCGATTACCCACTTTTTAAAGTCCAAAAAGTGACACGATTCTTCTTTCTATTTACAAATAAAATAAATAAATAAATAAATAAATGCTGATATTACAGCACGTATTACTTAACTTTTATTTTGACGATTACCTAACAGTTAGAAGACCTCATGATCTACTCCTCTCATAAATTACGACGAGTTGAGAAATGAATGTTTATTGTATATATATATTTTTTAAAAACTGTATATAATGCATACAAAATTTGCAATCAGGAAATTCATAAAACAAAAATTTCATAATGTCACGAACAGCAATGAAATATTTCTTTTTTAAATATTCATGAATAAAATAGCATAAATATTTTTACAGTTAAAATTACATATCATTGTTTTGTTGTTTATATCATGCAGTAATTATGAATCATTTTTCACGAAGGACGTCATATACAAACTATTGTAGAGATGCCAAAAAAAAAAAAAAAAAAATGCATTTCAGGTGCACTTCAGTTTTACATGCGTATTTCAAAATGCATTTAAATTTTGAAGTTAAAATATTAATTGATAAAATCAGTAAAAAACAAAATCTAAAAAAAAATATTTATAATTTTTTTTGCACATTTTAATCTGGCAAGACATTTTTTATCGACACCAAAATTAATTATCACGAGATTCTAAGGAATTTAATAATAATCAAACTTGGTTAATCAACTCGTTAATTTTTTAATATAAAATATTTACGTCATCATAAAATTTTCGTGATTTAATAATATTAGGTTTGATTTTATTATTGTTTTTTGTTTTCATATGGACATCCAACGGTCACGGTTAGTGTATCTTCCGATATTATTTCCGGATGTTACTTTTTAGCAGATTGCATCCTCACATTCGTCTCTCCGAACAGATGGTAAACAATCAAGTAATTGTTTAAAATAGGTCAGAGAATTTTAGGCTGTTTGTAAGAGAGAGGAAGATGAAATTACGTTACGGAAATCATTATTATTTTTGCAAATTTATCTATAATACCACAAAAATTTACAAGTATATGCCAACAGAATTGCTATTTTGGTGGTGTTTTTGATATCCATATCGTCAAAATACATCAAACTTGTCATTGTCTAATTATATTAACTTGTCAATAGAATGTGTGCTACTTTTATATATCGCACTTCCTTTTTTTAATCAGTTATATCTCATTTATAGATTAATTTATTTTAGTATTATAGAGAAAACTGTCGATAAAAATATTATTCGTTTTAACGGGCTTAAAATATATAAAAACACCGGATGACCGAACATAACAAGTAACTACAGACATAATATTGCTTACAGAAGGGTCATTCTTTTGATGCAGACTGAACACGTTTTGCAGACTTTAAATTATTAATAATTCATCATTTAGTTGTAGTAAACGCCTTTAATAAGAATGCATACGAATTTTTAATCAGATTTTGCAATACTACACTTATTATTATTTTTTTAATTAACGTTCCTGTATCATATATCTTGATCATCATGATGTATATTGATATGACAATAATAAAAATAAATGCTTACAAAACAAAACTGATCAAAACAATTTATAATTTTTAAAATTCGAAAACAAATTGGCGTTCACCACAAATTCTCTACAGAACTGAATGTAAAAAAAAAATATATACAGTATATTTTTTAAAAACACACAATAAGGTAGGATTTTACTTTGACTGCCTCGTGTTTTCATCTGATCTTAGTGTTATATATATTTTTTTTTAAACACACAATAAGGTAGGATTTTACTTTGACTGCCTCGTGTTTTCATCTGATCTTAGTGTGCGATGCGTGTATGAATAATAAGTCGCGTTTTAGTGCACTTTAATGCCTATCACTTTTTTCGTGCTCGATAAAGTAGATTTTAATGTAAACATCGACTTTAATTACGTGCGCGCGGCGCCGCGAAAACGCGAGGCAGTCAAAGTAAAATCTTACCAATTTTTGAAGTTAAATAAATAACGAAATAAATATTAAAATTCGGTTTTTATACCATTATCATTCCTGTCCCGATTCAGATTTTTTATTTATTTATTTAATTAAATTAAATTTCGTATCGTTTTATCGCATCGTCTACTATACGTTATTTAAATGTGATACACTCCATATACTAAGTAACCAAAGCGTAACACGTGCAGACAGAATTCGAGTAGCATTAATGAGTTTCGAACTCGAGTGGGTCCACGTTCGTAACCAGAAAAATAAAAACGGAAACAAAGAAAAGTACCGAGAAACCGTGAATGAAACGTTACTTAATCAACTCGTACGATGACGTTTTTCACAGCAACCGTTGCTAAATGGACGGTTGCTTACGACCTTGAAGTCTCGTAATGGAGTTATCTGCAATCTGCTGAGGTTTAGTTTCCGTGTCTCCTGCGGCAATTAAAAGAGAACGTCCAATTAAAACGTTGGTCCAGCCTTGTTTTTTTTTCCTCCCTTCTTTCCTCTCTCTCCAATTTTAGTGTGTTCATTTCCCTTAGGCTAGAATAACAAACAGTGGTTTCTAACATGCAACCTGACTTCTGATTGGAACCATTTGCGAATTTTTAACAAGCAGTAACCATTCACTTCTACAGTCTGTTCATGAAGAATATATATATGTATATAAAAAGCCTTTGATTGCTATCGATCACTACGCGAATTGGCGTAAAACATGACACACTCTGGAATTTAGTGGAATTTTTTTTATTATTATTATCCGATTCAACTTTCATACCACTTTTACTTACATCTCTCTCTTTTACCTTCTCTCCCTCAGATATTTTTCGAATAGACTGGATCTCCTTGAAACGACCTTGAATTTGACAGACGTCACGTGAATGTGGAAGAAAAACCTGTTTCAAATCTTCCTAGCTTGACGAAGCAACCTGCTTTTATAAATTACTCAGTTGTAGTCGCCATTTAGGACCGAATTTTCGTGGAAATTCTAAAGGTTTTAGTCGGTTCCGTACACTCTTAATTAAAAAAATAAAAAATAATAATAATAATAACAAAGCAATATTAATTAGTGATCAGCATCGTCGATGGATGGCGTTAGCATCATTTACGCTGTTCCATTCTCAATGGATTAATTCACAGAATCCATTTACGGATTTTTACGAGTCACCGTACGCATTTAAAACGAGTCGAACACATTTATTAAGTCCGCCATTCATTCCTAGAAAAGTCTCTTTCTGCTTAAGAAATTATTTAGTGTACCGTCTCTCCGACAGATGGCGTGATAAGTTGAGTCAGAAAACTATCGAGAAAAATTCAAAAAAAGACTTTTTTTACATAAAATATCGATCTTTTTTATTGTAAATATTTATATAACGTTTATTTTTAACACATTAAACACTACTGCCGTTACAGAAATTTTTGTTTTAAATTTTGCGAAATTTTAATTAATAAAACAAGGTTTTATTATTTAATTAATAAAACAACGTTTAAGTTAATTAAACGCGAACGTATACAGCATAATTATAGAATTAACAGCGAAACGAAATTCATTCATCGATTTTACCAATTTTTATGAATGAATATTCCATATATAGCCATTAGTCTGACGTCGGCCGCCGGCCAACCAATCAGCGAGCGGAGTTCCGATAATGTCGTCGTATGTGGCGAGTAGAATATATTATTTTGAATGAATTATTTATTCAAATGCGTATTTTTAACAGCAGGAAAATCTGCAGACATTTTTGATAAATAACAACTTTTTTTTTTTTTTTAAATTCTCCAAAAGCTGTTACAAGTACGTTAGTATTTCTTTTTTTTTTTTTTTTTTTTTTTTTTTAAATTCTCCAAAAGCTGTTACAAGTACGTTAGTATTTTTTTTTTTTTTTTTTTTAAGCTTGAATAATATTTTTAACCAGTAACCATTATCTCGGTTTCAATAAATATAAGATAAGCGAATAGAAAAATAGATAAGAGAAAAGATAAAAAAGAATTTTTTTTTAATCTGTTTTTAATAAACATAAATCTTTATTTAAACGATAAAAACGTAGATAGTTAAACCTCTTTTTAATCTTCGGCAACACACAACGTTATATTCCTCTTGAGGGTTTTGGAATTACGAGATTCTTCAACACAGCTGCTTAGTTAAAGCGTTCTCACGAAAATAGTGGAAGCTACTATACTTCTGTACAGAAAAAAGAACCGTTGGTGGGAACACAGTATCTCCCCCATAGGAGGACACATGATCTAAGGGGGAGGGGGCCATCCCAAACCCTTCTAGAAAGTCGTGGGAAAAAACTTATGTTCCTCGAGTAAGCCTGGGCAAAAGACTGTATTGTAGTCCCTCCTCACACCTGCGATGGACACAACAGCTAAGTGCAGCGGGGCAACTCAATAGGATGCAGATTTATCCGTGGGAATGTCGAATCAACCAATTATCGAATAGCATTTCGGGTCATGTGACGGCGGAGGGGGGAATTTTTGCCCAATTTTATAACGTAATCGTTTCGCCATTTTTTTTATAACAGTTCTGCATTCGAGCAAAAAAAACCAATTTAATTTTCAACCGTTAACAGATACTAAAAGCCAAAAATTTGCGTGATTTATAACAGTTCTGCATTCGAGCAAAAAAAAAAACCAATTTAATTTTCAACCGTTAACAGATACTAAAAGCCAAAAATTTGCGTGATAACCAGAGCAGGATTTGCATTTTTGAAGGCCCTAGGACGAGCAAGGCTTTGGGGCCCCTAAAAATTCAAATCAGTTACGTTTAATTTTAAATAAGGAATCTTTAAAAATTTACTTTCTATCTAGCACTTTAATAAAAATCGATTTTTTCTTATTAAAAGTTTATGAAAGTTGAAAACTGATTGATAGTTTTGGGGCCCCTAGAATTGCGGGGCCCTAGGACTCGGCCTATAGGTAAATCCGGCCCTGGTGATAACGAAAAAATAAAAAAAAAGTTCTGGTGGCCTTAAAACGTGGTTACAGACTCAAGGGCCAAGATGAGGAAACGTTTCTCGAAAAAAAATCGAAAGGTTAACAAATTTTACCTCAGTTTGAACTCTGCAAAAGGTCAAATTCGGTCGAATTGGCTTATTTTTGGTCACAATTCGCAAATATAGGTCAAATATATGAATAATTGACATTAATTATGCATTACCTACAGGCTAACAACATTATTTTCTTGGTTATTAGTAATGTTAATTCGTTAGATAAGTTATACCATTAATAAATATTTATACGTATTTTAATATGCGAAACATTAATTCAAAAAATTTCTTAGAAATTATATTTTTATTTTTAAAAAGAAATATTTCTTTAAAATATATTAAAATTGATTAAGAGGCTGTTGAAACCGCAAATAATCATCCGGAGAGACAATCAGTCGACGGCATAATAACGTCATCGATGATATCACCGGTGATGTAACGACATAATTATGACGTAATTCATCGCCATGCTTCTAAAATTTTGTTCTTTAAACACTTCAAGCATGTAAAAAAAAAACAGTAAAGAAACTAGTGAACTCATTCTGTGTATCAGTCATCACAAAATTCCGACCGAAACCGCGTAAATACGAACAAGTTATTCAACCTTTACCGCGAACATTTTTATTACCGATGAAAGAATATTTATTTTTAAATATTTCAAAGCCCGAGAAGCATTAAACCGAACGCAATTAATTAATTAATTAATGCAGAAAAATTCGTTACCACAAAAATTTTCCATTCGATCGGATTATCGGGTATTCCGTTTCGGAAGCCTCAGAGCGACTCGTGGCGTTAAACAAAGTTATAAACGAACTCGATAACAGAGTTTTCTTTATTTTTTATTTTTTGTCCCCGTATTAAAAACGAGTCAGTCATAATTTCAGGCTCGAAAACTTTGTTGAGTTAACAATAGCTGTCAACTTAATGGCTTATATTTTTCCTTTTTGACTTCTTAGAATAGAACAAAACGTCATAAATTCAATCCAAGAAAAATAACTCGGTGACGTCATACATTCTTCTACAAGAGATATAAAACGGCAGCAGGCATTAAATAATAATAATAAATGTATTAATATTCGAACCGAGCGCATTTGAATAAATAAAGATGACCTATACGTCCTTGGATGAAGGTTCTTCTTCCATTTCATCTTATGTGGTAATTTACGAGAGTTTTTAATGTAGAAAGTTCGATGGTGGGCGATTCGGCCTTGAACCTAAGACCTCAGACACTGCTTTTTTTTTGACGTCAAATTGGCAGGAAGCCGAAAACGCACGTGGTTCTTGATAGGAGATCGCTCACAATTGACTATAAGATATATAAAATGTATTTTGATAATAAGCTTGGAGGGGAGGGGAAAAAATACAAGACAGAAAATTCATTCACGGCGAAAGTGGTTGTAGTGGCTTCGCTATGCGGATTCAACTTAAAACTTCTGCGGAGAAGAGTGTTTATAAGAAACTTTATATTCTGTCCACTTTGCCCACTTCAAGTTTCAAAAATGGAAGCGATTCTGAAGATGTTCGTATTTTTTGGAGTTGTTTGTTTTGTGAACGGTAATTAGACTTACGTGATCTTTATAAAAACATCTTGTCTTCTGAATTAGCATTGGATTTTGCATGGCAATTATCCATGGCTACTCTTGGAGAGAGAGAGGACGTGATCGGCATTCGCATGACCGCAATTTTTTTCTATTAAATTTTGTACGCTTTAAATTATATTCATTCTTACACCGTACGGCCATATTTTTTTTTATTTTTTCGTTTAAAAAAAGGGAGAAAAATGTTGACAGAACCATTCCCTTTATCTGGTGCATCTTCAAAATTAAATAAATGTTCAGAAAACCTGTCCGTAGGTTGGAGATAATTTATCTATGTATATTTTAGACGAAAATAGCTCTTTCTGTTTATTATTTTTGCTAGAAAATTTTAAATATGTGTCTATATTAAAACATTTTGAAATACTCGCAAAAAAAAAAACCAGTTGAATAAATAACGTTTTGCATACCCTTATAAAAATCAAGTAACACCGCAATTTATTTATACATTTATACATATATAGCAACTTTATCAGGTAGTTGATCTTACTCATTGCGTAATTTTATTTTATTTTTTTTCTTCCTCGTTTATAGTGTCGTTTATATATATATATATATTTTAGTTTCGTAATCGATGCCGGGTTAGGTTCGTTTAGAATAGAAAAAAACATCGGCTTGCAATGGTTTTTGAAGGTTGCGCTTCGTGTCCTACATATGGAGCGTTCAATCAACCTCAAAGACCACCGAAAAAAGACGTAAAACTATCCCTCTTTTCCTCCAGATTTATCCTCACGGGGATGCCACCCACTCACCGGATGTGATGTCATATCCGGAAGTTATAACCTCATCAAACGGTCCGTGTTCGCCTCAGCGATTCCAAACCGAACAATGGCAGGAAAGATGAACTATTTTTCCAATTTTTCCGCATTATATTTCGCGCCACTAACGACTACCAATGGTCCCATATTCTTAAAGAAGTACTTTTTTTTTTTTCTAAACCAAATTTTGTTAATACTGTAATAGCACGGATGGGATGCTGTTATTTTAAATTTCGTATACTTGATAATGTGCGAAAGGTAATGATGTGGGTGGCGATAGGGAAATTCGTCTTAAATGGAATTTTTTATTATTTTTTTCGAGACAGAGAGAGAGAAACTAGGTAAAGTGATTCAGTGTTGTAATGCATACATTTCTCCCTTATTGAGCCTCACGACATTATTCTATTTGTAGTCTATTTACAACGGACTGTTTTCAAGGAACAATGAACTTTTTCAAACTTACACCGAGAGGCGCCTCTTACTTTTATTTTTTTTGTTAAAATAAGGTAATTCGGAATTCCCCCCGTTTTCCTTGCTATGTTTAGAAGGAGAGGTGGTACTCGTTGCACCACCTCCCTAGATAAAAATGCTATATATCCTAGTATACAAGTACGTGTACGTATGAAATATATATATATATATATATGTGTGTGCTGCCATCTATTAGAAGAATCTCTGTTATCGATTTAAAATATTTATGAAAATTTTTAAAAAGAGAAATTTCTATCTTTTATCAGAGTTATCAGTGCGTGACGTGGAATCTCTCTCTCACTCACTTCTATTGTAAATGGACTAAGCTGCTTCGTTATAAAGAGTCAAACGCCAACAGTCTTAAAGAAATGCACCCCTCATCTCAAGCAGTGAGGGTAAACGGGGAGAAACGGGGCAAAGAAAGAGAGAGGGGGGATGGTAGAACAGCCAAAGGCGATAGAATTTGAAATTTAAAAAGATTGCTGTTTTTGTATACACGTATATATATATATATATATATATATTAAGGAGTTTCCTTATGCTGTATTGTAGCAAAATATAAAAATGGTGGCCGGTGACGTCATCGCTCATACCTGTCCCTTTTGGGGAGGCAGGTGTTACCATCCCCAGATATCCCTCCGAGGGAATTTTCGCTACACATATTCATTGTCCCGTTCCCAACTCTTGTTCCCCGTTCAGCAGGTGTGCGGGGGTAGAAAACGGGTGGCGGGTCGTCGAGCGCAGAAAGTTCTCTTCTTAAAGTTTGCAAACCCAAAGGGAGCGGTTTCGAGCCCTACCTCGAGCTAGGGCGATAAAAGAGGCCGGTTTTTACTCCATTGTGGTCACCTGTCTACCGGAATCTCAGTAAGGTGGATTATCGGATTTTCGGTCCCCAACTCTCCCCGATACCTGAGGCACTTGACTCATCCTTGGCTTCGGTCACGTGATTGCCCCCTCTGGGGCGTATCGGGATGAAGACCCCCTGTAGCGTTACAGCAGTAAAAAAAACAACGCCGCATCGTGTTCTTTGTTCTTTACAAAACAAACTATTTAGTTATTCGATACCGTTTTAAAAAGCGAAACTTTTTAATTTAACTAATCGAGTTTATTCTCACTTTCTTTGACAATAAAAAGACAAAACTGTTTCGAATTATTAAAAAAAACATTCCTAACTCTTGCGTGGACATTTATGAAATTTTACCTCGAATATGTAAAATTATAAGGCGACTAACTACCTGTTAACAGAACAAAGGTTACAACAGACTGTCCGAGTTGTGTTCTTCGATTGTTAATCAGTAATTCTCAGAAAAATCCTTTTGTTAGCGATGAATCAAAGATAATTGCGAAACCCAATATCGTAAAAACATATCTAGTACTGTACTATCTCCTATATATTTATATATATATATACTGTATATATCTTATCTGATAAGATTTTGTTAAAATTAAACGACTTTACTCTTACAGATTCCACACAGAAAGTCTTTATTTTACAGAAATCGAATTAAATAGCAGATTATTTAGATATTTATTGATCGCGATCGATTCTGATGCATTCGAAAATGAGGATATGATTCATTACAGCTCGGATTTTTCTGTATGTTAATTTTTAAATGAGGATGTATTGATTTTTATACATACATATAAAGTTAAAAAGTTAGATTAATGCCCCCTTTATTGATTATGTGTACTGATACGTTTTAAAAATTTTTAAATGGAGAATTAATATTACATGCACACTCTTGGGGAGATCTTTAATCAGATACAGACTAACAACAACACAAAAAGGAAACCAGTTCCTTAGAAAAGAGAGAGGAGGCTGACAGGGCCTGTTATTACCCACTGTTATTACATGCGGAGGCCTGCTTGCTTTAGGGCCTTGTATTTAAATTCTGACACGACCGGCTTTGGAGGTGAACCCTGTCCCCTGCGGCTTTCACTGTGGGTATCTGTGTTTCCAGGGTCCCCAACCTTCCCCCTCCTCTCTAGTGAAAGTGAAAACACGTGACAAAAATGGAAGATTCCATACCGAGAAGGCAATAAAGAAAGAAAGGAAGTTGTTTGGGGTAGTTTTCGAGTAGTTTTTATAAAAAAAAAAAACCGTCTTCTCCCCTCCTCTTCGGTTAAAGTTTATCAGTTGAACTCGGACGTAATTTCTGAACCTCGGACCGCGTTCGGAGGTGCTGCACTTGTCACCGAGATTTATCAACAACTTAACGATTTTGTCGAACGAAATACTCATCTACATCATTAACCGGGTAGTTTGGTTTGCCCGGTTTGTGGAGGTAACTCGATCCGAACACACACACACACATACACAACTTTTCGAATCTCATCTGGTCACATCGTTAAGAGATCTGGACCATGTCAGTTCAGCCACCTGTCCCCTCGGGGGTCAGGAGGAGATGGGGAATAGCTGTAAACAAACTACGACTCTCCCCACCCGATAGGGAACCACGTCATAAATCAGTAGTTCGGAAAAGACGTTAGTCAGATGGGGTCCACTCCCATTCGAAGAAGTTTCGAGGCGGTTCGTGGAACGCCTGACGTTCCTGCAATCCCTCAGGAGCCTGTTATTTGCTCCTGCTAAGGGCACAAGAGCAGCATTTTACCCATTACAATGTCACTACTTCGTCCTGCTCTGTGCAATCGTCAATAATGAGCAGGTGTCTCCTCAACCCCTCTCTTTGTGTGCCGAAATGATGAATTCTTGCCTAAATGCAGCCGGCAAAGATCTGTTTAACGATTTAATTAGTCTTTATTTCCCTCCCCTTCCCATTCGACCAATATAAACGATTTTTATATAGGAGCCCAGTGTTAAAAAATTATATAAAAATAAACCCGTCAATCATCGGTAACGCAAGAAATTGTAAACATCATCATCATCATCGCGAAAGACGATCTCATTCTTCGCATTTTCATCGTTTCTCATACTCAATAAACATGGCTTGTTTTTCTCCATCCAAAGTAGCAGACGTCTCAAGGGCGACTAGTTGCGTCACTAAGCTGTATCTACTGACGTCATTGGCGACCGTACTACATGTCGTCATGGTAACCGAACTAGCAAATGAAAGGACTTTCAGTTGAAGGAAATGAATCCAATTATCCTCCAATTTCCTGTCACATAATCGATTGCGTGAAGACGAAGATGAAAATCGTATAAACAACTCGTTCTCTGCTTTATTTTTCCGTTAAGGAAGATAAATAATATTTATATATATATATAAATAAATATACTAAAATATTCAACAGGAAGAACTTAATTTAGGAGTCGCGCTATCGCCAACCATAGATAAGTAAAATAGTATTTGTAAACACAGAGATAATGCAGAACGAATTTCATTGATGAATTTGCAGAATTTAATTGAGGTTGCGATAACGCTTTATCGCAAGTCGAATTGTGTCTCCATCTATTGTTTAAAACGTTCGTAATTTTATAAAAATACCCGTTAGAGTGTGTAAAATAACGCGGCGATGCGATAATCGCCATTTATTATTATTATTATCATCATCTGAACTCCCGGTAGCGTTATCTTCCTGCACAACCCACTCGCTATCTTAAATAACGCTCGAGCATGCGTCAAAAGATTTCTATCCGAAATCATATGACCTGTGACGTCGACATTTGGGTCAGTGGGTCGGTCATTCAACTCTCCAAGTAGTCTACAAGGTCTTGAACCCGGCTTACGATCTATGCGTAATAAAAGAAAAAACAACTTTCTCTTTTGTTGATTACGCGAGATATTTTCAGGTTTTCTTTTTTTTTTTTTGTTTGTTTTTTCGACGTATACGCGCGCGCATACGCACAACCTGTACAAACACTGTTTACATTGAAAACGAGAGAAGTATTTATCCTACGTGACTCATCTTTGCACAAGCTTAGAATAAGTTTTCTTGCTTTTCTACTGGTGTGTCCTAAATCGAAACGTGGACAATTTTAAGATGCAAACATGGGGTTTGTTACGTAAAACACGGAATTTGTGTGTTGGGAAAACACACGAGCGGCCTGCAGCACGAGGAAGGTGTAGGCTGCGTTATGTGTGTGTGTGTGCAAACGTTTCCTTCCTTTATTGTGTGCGTACTTTACATTCCGTTTTTTTGTTGTTGTCGATGTGCTGCACAATGCTTGGTGTGAAAATAATCAATAAAAATTCGGTAGTTCAATTACACCGCGTGTACAACTCGGTAAACGATTCCAGGTCAAAGTTCGCTGAATGCAGTCGAACAGAATGGGGGAAGAAAATGGGGAGGGTGAGTGACCCGTCGTCCCACTTTTCCCCATTTACTAAGCTAAATTTGTCGTTTGCTTTTAAAAATAAATTTCCCCCCTTTTTCCGAAACGAGTTTCTGGACTTTAGTGGTTAATGAGGAAAGAAGAGAGAGAGAGAGAGAGAGAGAGAGAGAGAGAGAGAAGAGAAAAATGGTCCGAGTCGAGACTGACCCCTTCTGCCAACGACCTTTTGACCCTCCGGATGTAATTTCGTTACATTAAAAATATTTATAAGTGGGAAAAAGTTGCTGCACTAGTATTAAAACTTTATATATATTTATAGAGATAATTTTTAACAGTGGCGCATCTGTGCGAAATTTTGGTCGCTGTTGCCAATCCCCCGATAAAATTTTAAAAGCAAATATGTAAATTTCGTAGTACAGAGTTTAAGCACAATCGCAAGATTAAGCGATAACGCGTGTAAAAATAGTCCAGCAGAGACAATGTACACTCGAACAGACTTACTGTATACATGTGTAATATTTCATGTGTTAAATAAACATGAAATATTAGAATCAATACGGAATTATTCCAGATCCACATCCCCCTGTATCATGTGTACAGTCCGTGTCTCCGTCCATGGGAGTTGGGACCTACCTATTTCCTGTGTTGTGGTTAACACCCTCTATACATAGACACGTGCTGTCGAAAGACCCACCCGTCATTCAAATATGCTAACCGAATCTCGGTTTATAACAATGCCAGGCATCGCACAATGAACGTGGGTTTCGATTATCATTTTTAATTTTCGCATACCGAAAAATAAAAAAAAAAACCGCCTTAATCTTCCAATAAACCAAAGTTTAATACGGGAACCCGTTTTATCAAATTGTTTACAGTTTAATTTCGTCTACCCCTCCCAGCGTAGGTTAAAGTTTAAGAGAGTTTATAGCCTGTCCAGATGTCCACCAGACCTCTAACATGTGTCCAGAAAATTCGACACACGTGGCATACTTTCGGCATCTCTCACACAAGCGAAGAAAGTTTAGAGAACCCCAATTATATAGAATTCGTCAGATTAATAAAATCCGCTAAATATTATTATTATTATTATTTTTTCCAGTTCCTGCTGTATAGTCAGTCTGCTGACTATACTGTAGTTCCTGCTGCAGTGTGCTGACTGTGCTAAAGATACATAAAATACAAAAATGACAATGCAGCAGATATTTTTGCATTTGAAGTGATGAAACGAAACGTGACTCGAATCATGTTTGGACTTTGATAAATTTTGTTTTTCGAGTGATTCACTGGGAGATAAATCGCAAAAATTAAACAATTACGTAAAAGGAGCGGCACTCCGCAGTAAATAATGTGTCCACTGTTACAAAAATTGATAAAAGTTCTCTTAAACAAGCAAACTGACCCAATTATCGGCATCTAGAATTATCTTATAAAACAAAGAATTGTTATAATATTTTATGTACTGTATATACCCTATTTATATATCGTAAACCGAGATTTTGTTCGATTGTACACAGCGATAAACGAGTCTATTTATTAATTAAAAATTGTTTACGGAGCGATAATCAATACTAAAACAATTTTTATTAGCCAAAATAATAGTTTAGAAACATTTTATGTTCATATTTTTGAGGCCGCTTCTTGCATTAAATTAATTAAAAAAAAAACCGAGCCATCTGATACGCGAAGATCAAGAACAGATTTAGGTTCCTCTCATCCTTGTTTTCAAAATTAAAAATAACGATCCCTTTTTGGCCTTCCTTACACCTCCCTTTGCAGGAAAGATGTTTCTTTTTTTAATTTTTTTAATTTAATTTAAATTCATTCCAAGTTTAAAAGTGGGATCAAGAACATTATATCGGGTCAACATCTCAGGAAGAAACGAAAATATTAATGTCATCAATTAACTAGGTTATATTTTTAAGAATTTCTAATTATATGTATAAATAAAAAAAAGAAGCAGACACTCAATAAAATTAGAAGAGAGAAAAAAGAAAGAAATAAACATCTACTCGATCCTAATTAGAATTTTGTCACCGGATAGCCACAGCTCGGTGGCAGATATTAACAGATGTAACTATATTTGGACGTTATTCTGTTGCAATAACGGAACACGATACCAATTAAGAAACTTTAACTTGACCATACAGTTATCCATCAATGAATTCCATTATGTCTTTCATCTTTCTTGTTTTTTTCTTTTCTCTCACTAGAGGGATTGACTTCAAACGCAGACGTGCATTTTAAATCAATCCCTCTAGTGAGAAAAATCAATTTCATTTTTTTTTTCTTATTTAAAATAGTAGCGTATTCGTGTTTTGTGTGTAAGGTTGATTTTTCCCTTATCCCTTTATTTTCTTTTTAAGAATATTTTCCCTTTGTTTTCCGTTAGAAATAAACAGGTTTGCTTTCACTTAAACGGTAGACCTATTGCTAAAGGGAATTTACGAGGCCCCCTTAACAGTGGCTAAAGATATAGGGCAGTATCTCCAATACTTTTTGGCTTAATTGTTTCCCGTCAACCCTCGGATCTTTGCTCTTCCCAACCTATAACCCAAATAACTGTATCTGTAGGCTCTAAATAACTGTATCTCGTCCGCCAAGGGTCGTTGACATCGACCTCTCAGACACCCCCCTTTTTTTGTTACCCTCTTTGCCCTCGTCTCCCAGTTTAATGTTGTCAGGCATGTCATTTATGCATGTTATGGCGTCACTAATGCATCCGAATGAATAAAAATTACTTGAATTCTTTCCTAGTATGTGTGTGTGTATAACAGTAAATTTTCGAGCTGTCGAAAATTACCTGTTAATTACATCTTTTAACAATTGGATACTAAATGACGTATACAGGCTATTTTGTTTTGGTGTTTTTGTTTTCGTGACGTCATCACGTAACTGCCTGTGAAATGACAGTTAAAATACCTAACAGCAGCTGCTGTAAACCATTTCGTAAACGTTTGTTTTTAAATACAAAGAATCTGCTTATACACTTTTCATTTTTTTTTTAAATCGTTAAAAAATCGTTTCGGATTTTTAGACAGTTCAGTTCCTCAAAACATACTTTAACAATAGAAAGGAAAATTCCTTGAAAAGGAGCAAAAAAATTGCATAAATACCCCTGGAGGAGATTACAGAAATTTTAATAATTTTGTACATAAGTATATATACACACACGCAAGTTTATTATTATTATTATAAATTGCGATGATGATGCGAACAACTCACAACGAAATTAATTCAGCGATGGGTTTCTGAAATGTAGCTACGTCACGAATTTTTTTTTTCGTGTAAATATTATTGCATATTCATTCAGTACATGCAGGTTAAAAGCAGTATGTATGCAAAACATTAACGTTTTAGTAACATTAGCGGGGGGCCAATAAAAGTCAGTCACGCTGCAGGATACGCAAGAAGAAAAAGCGCTTTCAGTTTAAAAACTTGGCCTATTTTTCTTTTTTTTTATTTTTGTTTTCTTACCGCTTGGGGGACATTTTTACTTTTTGCTCTCTCGGCGCATGCGTATACTCTCTCCGTCTCTTACCGGGTCAATGTCGCACGTCGATCCGTCTTCTTTTTTTCACCTGCGGACGCAACACCTGACCTAGATTTCTCGCTCTGACGCCAGAGGTTATCGACACCGAACGCCTTGAACTCACTTGTCTACTTCCCCATAAGGGGCGTTATACCCTATTCAGCTTCCTGCGGATATCCACAAAACTCGACCAGTACCCCAACAAACAAAAACAAAAAATATCCCTCCGCTTAAAAACACCAAAAGCTCTGCAGTTAACGTTAATCAATACCGAGTCAGGTGTTAACTAAAGAAAACAATTTCTGTTTACCATATAATGGCGGCACGTTTCGGAAAGTGAAGCAGACACCGGATATTTCGTGTGTTTTAACAATACTTTTAACTATACCTGGAATAGTTAAAAGCCATTGTTTAAAATTGCCTCTCCAAATTGTATGTTATGTATGTTGTATGCTTTTGGCTATGTAGGCCACACTCAAATGGTTGAAGTTACCTTCACCCCATCGCAAATTTCGTCAAGGTGGATTAAGTGAGTCACATGCGAACAACCTCTCTCAGTCTGTCTCTCTCTTTCTATAATAGCGTAATTATGATTAGGACACGGTAATATTAGGTGAAGGGGATTATTTTTCGCATAATTTCCACGTAAACGGGGGGAGAGAACAGGAATAATTTTAGAATACCAGGATCTGCAGGAGAAAGGAATACAAAACTTGATAATCCTGTTAACATATATCCACTAACCCAACGAAACGTCGCTTACTATGTTTTTTTTCGGATTTATCATCCAGAAAATCCGGATTCGAACCAGTTTCATGGTGCATTCTTACACACGCGGTATTAAAATTACTCGGTTAGTTACATCTGGTATTTTAAGAACTTTAAATAGAACAAAAAGTTTAAATTTTTAAATCTCTCATTAGGTAACTGATTTATTAGCTTGGATTTCATAAAAAAATCGTCACTTCCAAGTTTTTGAAACCGAGTCGTGTTATTGGCCGACGAGTGGCGACGTCATCGATTATTATAAAATGGATCGAAACTAGTCAAGGACGCTCGGGGACATGCGGCATTTTGAAAGGTTGTCGAACGTTGTCTTTCGAGATTTCGGAATTTTTCGAGGAAACGTTCAGGCGCCGTACGGTCCCATGTGGTCAAATAGTCAATATACCAAAACCAGGTGTTTGGTCCATAAAGGGATTTCCGGACTCGTCAATAGTAACCGGATGCATACGGAACACGCTGTGCTCGGTTATACTCCATTTCTCGAATTTTTCCATTTTTCTCATCTTATCGATATCAGGATTTCTAAAATAATAACGCCGTGTCTAATCTTACATTTTATATAACAATAAGCTTTATCTAGGCGTATTTATTATTATTATTATTAAAAATTTTTCTAACGATTAAAATGGCGCCAAGCATCTGCATTGGCAACGTGTACAGTTTCAGTCACGTTGCCTAGCAAAAACCACGCAGATTATGTGTGAATGGCGTAGCTTAACGGAATATTCATTAACCTATTAGTTTCGGATCCAGATTGGAAACGTTAATTCAATCCATTGACCATAAGTAAATCAGGACATTGTCCAAAGATAACCGTGTCCCAGACCTTGAACTGAGATTATGGACTACACCCTGAATATTTACCACACCCTCACCTTGTGGGGAGATTGAATAACGCCCTTTTTTCGCCAGATTTTTCTAGGTTAAACATGAATAAAAAAAAATTGCGGTACAAGGCGAGAGAGAGAATGTCTTTCATAAATGCTACATACATAAGAGAGTTCGTGTTTTCTAGAAAACTAATCTTGTTTATACCATAAAAAGGTCAACGAGCATGCACTCCTAGAAAATTTATCTATACTCTTTAGATAGTTCTCTATCTAAATATTGCACACGGAGCGTAGTTAAGCAATAAATGAAGTGAGGGAGATAGGGTTATCTATAACAGTCGCAATCGAACGAGATATTGTCTGAAAATATCAGACAAAAAAAATAACAGTTTAACAGATAAAAAATGCTTATGGAAAACATCTTTCGCAATCTTTACTTTTTTGGGGGGGGATACTGTTCTTTCAGGTATGTTGTGATTTGTCACGTAGACATTTTTACTCCTGTAAACTCCTTGCACAATACGAATCTCTCAGGGACGGCGCTATATCCTCATCGCGTATATGCGATTCTCACTTGACCCACTAACCTCATCAGTTTGGTCGAAAATTAAACAGGGGGAGAAAAGACCGATTTACGTGTTCCAAAGCAGTAAATTCGCCTGTACACACACACACACACACAATTCTTATCTGGATAATTCCATCCGTATACAACTTATGGTGTCGGTCGATTCCGATAACCTTTTAACCCCGACTCCGAATCTCAGGATGTTTATGAGGATGTTTAAATATTCCGTATCTGCAAGGCAGCAATCTAACTTTATACACATTCGATTATTTGTTTAAACTGTAACATATTTAATGCAGTAGTAGTAGTGGTAGCAAAATTTCATGTAACAGCTAAAAGTGCACTTTACGGGTTTAGGTAATACGGTAGAAAATTATTATTATTATTTTTTAGGTTTTCTAAGCAGACCGGAAGTGATTACTTATACTAACTGGGCAGGGAATTTAGAAAACGGAACAAAAAGAGAATATAAAAGTATTAATATCTAATCCACTCTCCCCTGCGGAGTTCGTTGACCTCATATGCAGTCCAACTCAGTTGATTGCAGTTAGATTGCTGCCCAGCAACCTGAATCTTCTAGCACAAGAGTGGAGTGTGTTACTGCATCGATTTTCTTTCGTTTTACTCAACAGATACGGGGTAACCGAACTCTTCAATGAAATTCTGTTAAAAAATATATACATATAAAAAAAAGTGGTGTCCAAAACTCTAACCGAATTAAACGTAATATAGAGTTACTACCAGTTACAAAACATGTAACCGAACTCTTCAATGAGATTCTGTTAAAAAATATATACATATAAAAAAAGGTGGTGTCCAAAACTCTAACCGAATTAAACGTAATATAGAGTTACTACCAGTTACAAAACGTGGATTAATATCTGCAGAGCCGTTGTAAAAGCTAATTTAGTCTATTTATTTTACGGAAATAGCACCTGACGTAAATAGACAGGTCGAGCGAATAGAGAAAAGGGAAGGGAAAAAAGCGTTCACGTGACCGGCAGTTTCACTATTCAGAATGGAAACACAGACACACAGATCGGTCACAACAAAAAGATTGGTACGAGAGAGGTTAAGTATATACCAGCACGTGTCTGTCCTATGCCAAATTTAATGATCGATTTTTTTTTTTAAATTTTTTTTTTTCACTGTGGCGTGGTAGATTCAGTTAAAAAATTAAATATTTTATACGCGAATAAAGTAGTTTTATACGCGGAATTTGCGAGTTAATTACTGGCAGATGTTTTTCGTCCGTTCACTCTTCGAATTGCTAAACGTTTACACTGGAATAAAAGTCGCAGAAAACGTAAACAGAAAAAAAAAAATATATTAATAATAATATAAATCGCAGATTAAAATTAAAAAAAAAAAATGGTTTTAAAAAGCGATTTTCTCGTTACAAAATCGCGTAGTTTAGCAAGGGTACTGAGTCAAAACAGTAGAAGTGGGGTGATTAACACAAATGTAGGACAACAGTTTCACTACCAAAAAGCACTAGCTCGCTCGCTCTTACTCCACGAATGAGTCGAAGATAATTTGTGGTTCTAATAACGACATAATTGCAGTTGTAACTAGATTATATAAAGGAAAAAATAATAATAATTCTATTTAAGAAATATATATATATATATATGTGTGTGTAAGTTATATTTATTCATTAATATATACACGTTTATACTTCATTTGTAACAATGGCAAAAAAGTTTTTGAATCGTCGCCAAAATTGTAGCTGTAGTAGTAGAAGTTTTATCTGCAGTGTTCTAAAATCACGTGACGATTCGATTATTATTATTTTTTTTTCACCCTTTTAAAATACATAAAAATTTCGAAATTCGTGTGTCCGATTACACACACACACACGTTTTAGTAAATAAGTGTATTAAAAATTGAAATTTGTTCTATTTCTGTCGAACAGTTTAGTATATGTGAATGGAGACATTGAAAAATGGATGAATCATAACCACTTACAACCACCTTGTCTCCTTATATAGACGGAAAAAAATTATATGCTTTGTAAATAACCAGCAGAGGTTACACGAAAGTGGATTTTCCTGGAAGCAGATAAAAATCGTAGTTGAGATGAATATATTTTTTTTTTTACAGGAGAGAGAGAGAGAGAGCTTAACAGAAAAGTACCCGAGGGCTTCCTATTAGCATCGTCGTCACAGGAGAGAGAGAGAGAGAGAGAGCTTAACAGAAAAGTACCCGAGGGCTTCCTATTAGCATCGTCGTCGTCCTGTTAATCCCCCAAATCGGCATTTATTGTAGGGTGGAGGGCGGAAATGGTGACACCACTACAATTAAAATTACGTATGCTAAATTAGCATAAAACGTTGTTTTGTGTTTATTCAGCCTTCTGTTTATACAGAGGTGTTCTTTAAAATAAAGTTTTCTTTTCTGTGTTGTAGTTTATAAAATTTCATGCGTCACGCCCGAAGTTAATAAATACAATTACAAACTCAATTACGCACTTTAACTCGGTATCTCATTGAAAAATGCGTTAAAAAACCAAAAATTAAATAGGAAAAAAAAAATACCAAACAAGTGTTAGAACTCAACAGGTCTCTCTGTCGGTGGTTCTGCCGATAACACGCGTAACTATGGAGACGGGACCGGACCACTCTCCGAATGCGGGGTCTTAGCAACCTACTGTGGTGCGAGTTAAAAAATTTCCGTGATGTATGCAGTTTTCGTACGAATCACGTTTACAGTTTAACAGTCACGATAATTTCCACCAAATTTTATATAAGTTCGCACTCTTTTTGCCCACTTTTCGTTGTTTTAAAATGTTAAATTACGAGTTTTAAACAAATTTTTTAAAAATTTCCCATCCGCATTCAAGGTTATTATGCAGCCATTCCCTTCTATATAATATAATGCGGAATGGAACCGTCCCGACTAGTAGAACGTGTAGAAGAGAGAAAGCTTCTCCCCTGAAAAAAGCAGCTAGTGGATTAGGCCGACTGTGAAGGCATGCAAAAGTCTGAGGCGACTAGTACCCCAGTAACACCGGTTTAACTACTAAGTTATAAAATAATACATACACACACAAAGACCAAACACTTTTTTTTTTTTTTAAAACAGTTTTCCTCCCTGATATTTCTATCGGGAGAAATTTATTTTTTTATTTTTTATTTATAATTCCATTCTTTTCCACATTGTTAACAAATTGGAAGCCATAGTAGTAGTAGTAGTAATAGTAATAGTAGTAATAATTTTTTTAACAGGAAAAAATTATACAAAAATTATTCCGGTCATTCTACAGAAAAAAAGAGGAAAAAAAAAATTTAATACAATAATTTTTCCGATGTACAGAAATTAATCCCTCGTATATAATACATACAAATGTTTGGTCCCGTTTTACAATTTGTGTTGGACTCTCTTAAGGCACTTATGGTGTTATCCATCATAAAAAAATTTAATTTTTTTCATTAAAAAGATAATTTAGAATGGCTCCTAATTTTTACACGATGACTCGATAAAAATAATTAATAATAAAACATCGTCAATAAGGGGGAGGAAAAAAAAAACATTTTTTTTCTTCTTGTCATAAATATGAGCATTTTTTTTTTTTTAATTTAATTTTAAAATGTTTTTTCTTTTTATATTTTACCTCTCTCAAGAATTTCATTAAAATTATCGTTCCCAACTCGAATAATAATAATAATAATAATATATAATAATAATAATAAATTCACCTAATGCACAAGTTTAAAAAATAAATAAATTATATTTAAATACACACAAAAAAGCATCTCCTGCTTGTTATGGCTTGGAGTTGTAACACTAAGAGACAATTACAAAATTCAAAACTATATTCAAGTTTTTCAGTCGATGGAAAATAAATGAATAATAATAAACAAAATATTATTCAATATTACACTCCATATTTAAATTTAATCATCAACAGTTCACTTTTTTCTTAAAAATATTTTTCTCCAAAAGATTGTTAAATTTTTGTAATTTAACATTATTTATAATGAATCTTCTATATAATGCCAACTACTAAACAAGCTAACATTTAAACATGATCATTTTGTTCACTAGAAACAAGAAAAAACTGAATAAACAAAAATAAACACCTTTTAGACAAGAATAAGAAAATTATAAGCTTAAATTAATAAACTTCAATGAAAAGCACTTTTGTTTTTAAAAATAAAATTGCTTTTCATTAAAGTTTATAATTTTCTCATTCCTGTCTAAAAGGCTGTTACTTTTGTTTATTCATTAGAAGACAATGATACTTCAAATAATTTACAAGAAAAAACTGATAGTAAAAAATACAAAAGTCCTCAGCAGAGTAATTGAAGTGAATTTAATACAAATATACACGTGTATACGAACACACACACACAATATATATATATGAAGGGAGGTCAAAAAGTTCTTACCTTCACTATGTTGTATGTATGTTACAGATCTTTAATTGTAGATATGATAGGTCACTATTTTACTAATATGCAATCCTATTTATCTGGAGTTAGAAGTGTGCTAGTAGAAGAAAGTGTCATGCTGGACAAAATTGAGTATCGAGCTTCCCGTGAAGATGAAGGAATTGTATCAGCTCAATACAATTTCTTCATCTTCACGGGAAAATTGCACAAACAATTCATGAAGACATATTGGCTGCATATGTTTGAGGAATGTCCATCATATGAGACTGTGAAATGATAAAAACAGGAATTCAAATCTGGTTGCACCAACTGACAGGATGATCCAAAAAAATACCATCCAGCAAGATCACATTGCCTGTGTTTTTTGAAACCCAAGGTGTGATATCGACAGATTACTTACAAAAGGGATCAAAAATAACAGGAATATACTATAGAATTGTTAGAAAAATTATGGGACAGTATCAAGGAAAAAAGACATGGCTTCCTGTCCAAAGATGTGTTCCTGCTAGCTGACAATGCACATACACACTGAGCTGCAAAAACAAGTCACTTTTCTATACAAATATGGCTATGAAATCTTAACCCCATCCTCTGTATTCTCTTGATCTGGCATCTTTAGACTTCTTCCTGTTTTGAAATATAAAAACATTTACAGGGAAGAAGTTTCTTCAATGATGAGGAGGTCATTATTACTATGGAGAGATCATTTGCCTCCATATTTGCAGACTTCTATAAAGATGGGATTAAACAACTGTTCCACAGATGTGAGAAGTGTGTAGTTCTAAGAAGTGGATATATAGAGAAGGAAGAGTTGGAGAATCAAATTCAGATCCCTAGCATATCAGTTTTATAATAAGAGTAAGAACCACTTAAGCTACTAGTTAAAATCAATACAGCACTACCAGCAAGTATTAAACCGTTTTATTAGTAGTAGCTTAAGTGGTATATTATAAGCAAGTGGTTTTTTCTTCTATAAGTATAAGAGTAAGAACTTTTTGTCCTCTCCTTATATATATACACATATATATGTGCATATATAATATTCACACATACTATTTTTATATAATAGATTTATTTTACTTACTTTAATATAATACTTACATTTGAATATTTTCAATATTTCTTTCTTGACTTCTTTGTAACTGATCTTATTGAAAAAGTGTAACCAAAACCATCATCTTTTTTAGGAGCAGCAGTACGAATCTATCTAATTCAATAAATAAAGTATTTTGCATATAAAATAATCAAATAGAACAGTGAAAATAATTATGTAAATTTCAATTATCTTGTGCAATCAGAATATATAATTTTAAAGAAAACACAAAATTAATATCAAAATTATTTTAAATTCTCAATGTGCCATTTTTTTTTAATAAATATAGTATTAAAGGCATAAAAATGATTCTATTTAGGTATAATCTTGCTATATATACAGCTCCTTAACAGAATATATATGTAGCAAAATTATTGTTAAAGAACAGGAATTTTTAATAAACCTATTTAGGTAATTTTGTATTATGTTTTCTGACCCTGTTTTCAAATTCATTTATAAAGCACTCAATAAAATACAGAGCAATTCTTAATTACATACATTCAATAGAAAAAACTGTATTCTACATCTAAAAATAAGCACATAATTTCATTTGAATATATAACTGCAATTGATTTGTTATTATATGGAGATAAAAAGCATCAAAAAAAAAAGAAAGCAGATTTCACAGTTTATTTACTAACAGTTTTTCAGCTTTTAATCAGCTAAAAATGATTTATAGATGCTGGTTTAAAATAATTACCATTATAGTCAAGATATAACTGAGTCTTGTTATACCACAAATTCATAGTCTACTGAAAGATTTCAGGATTATTGTACATTATGCTGCCTTAGAAACTTCAATGGAATTCTGTAATTCATATAATCCTAGGGTTGCCATCCGTCTCGATATATAGGGACCGTCACCGTTATGGACCTTCTTGTCCCGACATCCCGACAAATAAAAAGTAGTTATATTAAATAAAAGTGTTCTAAATAAAAAGTAATTATATTAAATAAATTTTTTACTTCATTTCTACACCCCCATCTCAGAGTGTCCCAACGATAGTTAGGACACTCTGAGATGGACACCCAACGAGGTCCCAGCTAGATATGGCAACCCTATATAATCCATATGCCACATATAACTAAGTCAAAATAAGTGTGTATACTAGAATTCAGGAGAGACATTATATATTTGCATAGATGATATAACTGGTGTGGTGTACCTTATCAATCAATCAGGAAAGTGTCTATCCAAATGCCATTTGCTATTAATTATAACAATAACAGAAGTTACATAATGCCAATAGTCTATGTCAGGAGTGTTCAACCTTTTTTTACTATGCGATCTACTTTTCTATACTAATAAGGGGAGGCCACAACCTCTGTCCAACTGATTTCGATCAGCTTTAACATATAGATTGGGGGCCATTGAAAAGTAACTGGTGTAAAAGGGTTTAAGGTCACTATGTCTTTGTTTTTAAAAAAATCAAAATCAAATGTCATTACTCCAGATCGCACCACTTATATACCTAAAAAATTGCAGGTATTTCAACCAAAGTGGTGGCATAGCAGTTAAGGTGGTTTCCTGCAGAACTGAATATTGTGAGTTCAAGTCTCCCTTATGTTTTTTTCAAGTGAATAAATTAAAATATTACTAACAATAAAACTTCAAGTAAAATCACATCATTTTTGTCATACTTACGTTTGACAAAATCACTCTTCAATTATTGTTTGATCTCTTTCTCACTTTAACTCACTCTCTTACCATCATAATTTACAGTGCATCGGGTGATAACTGTCATAAAAATATTGAAAGCAAATGAATTTCCTGCACCAGGTGCATTGGATAAAAGCTATTTTAGCAGATATGCATCTCTCCTGCCCAATAGTGTTTGGAAAACAAACTTGCTTGACGTTCATGGATATACGTCTCTGTGCAATCAATTTTGATGCATACTATGCGTGGGATAGCATTGTCTGGAATATTGCTGCCAACAACTGATTATGTATTAGGCTATGAATTGTTACGGCATCCTTTCAGTTATGAAGTTCTTGCTGTGTTTTGAGGAGTATACTGCAATTTTGAAATAAAGTTCTTTTTATATAATACAAACCTTCAAGGGAACTTTTAAATTATAAATAAACATACCTTGCTATTTTTCTTATATCCTTAAAATTCTTATAAAACGTTTTCAGACTATCTTTAGTCCCTCTTCAGTACACTCAAATTTTTATCGTTTATATTACATGGAACAGAAGATATTCTAAACAGAGTTCTTAAATGTTAAACATTTCGTTACTCTTTCGAATTTTTACAAACATTCAAATCGGAACCACATAGAATATAAAACATTAAACTTTTCGTTATTCTTTCAAATTTCCACAAACATTCCAATTGGAAACATATATAATATAGAACAAATTAAACAACATACAAAGAATATAATTAAGCAAAATAACATATTATCGCACTATATAGAGCGGTGTAACTTCGGATAACGTCTTTACAATACACTAACTAAAATATAAATAAAAATTCTTATTTCAGCATAAGGTATTGTTATCGTCCGAACTTTTCTAACAATAGAAATACAGAAAGCACATAATGCAGACATAGCCCGACGAATGTCTGTATTATGTGCTTTCTGTATTTCTATTGTTAGATAAGTTCGGACAATAACAATACCTTATGCTGAAATAAGAATTTTTATTTATATTTTAGTTAGTGTATTGTAAAGACGTTATCCGAAGTTACACTGCTCTATATAGTGCGATATGTTATTTTGCTTAATTATGTTCCTTGTATGTTGTTTAATCTGTTCTATATTATATACATTTCCGATTCAAATGTTTGTGGAAATTTGAAAGAATAACAAAAAGTTTAATGTTTTATATTCTATGTGGTTCCGATTTGAATGTTTGTAAAAATTCGAAAGAGTAACGAAATGTTTAACATTTAAGAACTCTGTTTAGAATATCTTCTGTTCCATGTAATATAAATGATAAAAATTTGAGTGTACTGAAGAGGGAACTTTTAGATAAATTAATTAAAAATTCTAGTTTAATTATTAAATAATAGATGGCACCACTCATTAATAAAATATTAAATAATCTAATTACAAGATGGTGCTAAAATTAGTTGAGATGGTGCTAAAATTAGTTTAAATTGTTCAAATCATTAAAATTTCCGTTACGATTTCAAAGGTTAAAATAAGGCATGATAATTAGGTTCATTTGGATTAAAGTTCTTTACTTGGTGAAAGAAGTAAATATCACAGGGTTGGCACAGGGGTGTGCATTTCAGCAATATAACTTTTACCATGCAAGTTTGTTGGTTCTGATCGTTTGTGAACATAAAGTCGTACATGACCATGTGTCCACCCAATGAATCCAATACTAGGCAGAATTTGTTATTTTCCACATAGGGTTTTCAAAACATGTTGAAGATACAACTTGTAAATATTGGTTTTAATTTCTCAGATTTGCACTCGTATGTCTTACAATTAGGTATTTTTGTCACTCTCTTCATTTATCATCTAGCTATTATTGTAGAATATGTTTTGTTCGCATTGAAAAGTTATAAAACAAAAGAAAGTTATAAATGTAGCTGCACACAGATCACGAAAGAAACTTTCGGAAAAACCTAATATTATATTATATATTACATATCACCCAATGCACTGTGAATTACAATTAGAGAGTGAGTGAGATAAAGTGAGAAAGAGATTGAACAATAATTGAAGAGTGATTTTGTCAAACGTAAGTATGAAAAAAAAGATGTGATTTTACCCGAAGTTTTATTGTTAGTAATATTTTAATTTATTCACTTGGAAAAAAAAAAAAATATGTAAGAGAGATTCGAACTCACAATGTTCAGTTCTGCAGGAAACCGCCTTAACTGTTACGCCACCGCTCTGGTTGAAATAGCTGCAATTTTTTAGGTATATAAGCAGCGCAATCCAGCATCATGACATTTGACTTCAATTTTTTTCAAAAACGAAGGCATAGTCCCTTTTTTTCCTCGAACCCTTTCTCTTGAGTTGCTTTTCGATGGCCCCCAACCTATATGTTAAAGCCAATCAAAATCGGTTGGACGGAGGTTGTGGCCTTCCCTTGTAAGTTATTTGGCAATCTACTCTCTTATAAAGATCATGTTCATGTTCCCTCAACCTGATATCTGATTATGTACAACTATGCAGTTAAATGCTCTCATTCCCTTCGGAAGACCCATTCTCCCAGCCCTAAAAACTTTATTTAAAAATTTATTTATCACTTTTAATTATTTTAATTCAACAAATAAAACAAATATATTGAAATAAAATATTTATTCTTTTATTTTGAAAAATCAAAGTTAAAAAAAACAGCAGATTGATTACAGATTCATAAGTTACAGAAAATGCTGGTTGATTAAAAAAAAAAAGTTAATGTGAAATTTGGCATTGTATGGAGCTCACAATATTTTCATCGTCAGACTGATATGAAGAAATGGTCAATCGCAGACTATCATTCAAATGACCCTTTGTAATTTGGTTTCTTGATTTTTTTAATGTTCATATTTAAAAAAGTGGATTCTGACAAGTATGTCAATTCAAAACATGAGAATATTTTGCACAATATCAGTTAATATTTGAAATTTTTTATGCGTATACTTCCAAATGATAAGAAAATTAGTGATTTCACAATTTTAACGAAAAATAAACAATAGCAATATACTTGAAGAGAATTAAAAAATAATACAAAATAATGATAAATAAATTATTGTTTTCAGTTTTAATTAAATTTCTAAGGAGAATCAACTTGGGAGGAATAAACAAGAGATCGACCAAAAATCACTCCTCGATCGATCGTCGATTGTGGAGCAATTTTTGGTCGAAGGATTGAGCATCCCTGGTCTATGTCATGTTACTAGTGATACATCAATTCAGCAGTTTATATAAAGATAATTAAAACAATATTCATAAAGGCCCATATCTTCTATAATGAAATAATTATTATTATATTTATATGACACTTTTTAACTTTTTTTTTTTGACAGAATACAATAATTCTTATCTAAGGAATGTAATTAAAAATTATTCTATAAATTAGAAATTTAGGATTAATTAAAGTTTTATTATTATTGCAGATTAAATTTATTAACAATAATCATAAAAATTAATTTTAATAATTTATGTATAGCAAGTGACAAAGTATTTTTTTTTTTATCAATTTCCAAACACATTAAAAAAATTACTTTAAATATGTTAATTGCATTTTTTGGAGACAGTTAAATCATAATTAAATGGCTAAGAAAATAATCAGGAATTCTTTCACTATTTTCATACAATTTTATATTTGCATTACAGGTACTCCTCCCTTAACAACCTACCTATTTAATAACTGCTCAAACTTATGTCTAAGTTTATGATTTTTTTTAACAGAAAATTTGGTTTGTGCCCACATTCTATTGCATGTAATTCCCCTCACTTATAGTTCAAAAAATCTGATGAAGAAAAATACTTTGTGAATAATTAAGATATAAATGTCTTTGCAGCCATGAGAACTTAAGCGAGTGATTTGTTCTAAATATATACAAACAATTTACTCGCTTACCGACCAAGTCATGAGAACAGAACTCGATCGTTAAGTAAGGACTACCTGTATTCTCTGAATATATTATTTTAAATTATTATGAATCTTTAATTCAAAAATGAAAATTCTGATTGCACAGAATACTTTTAAGAAGATTTTTTATAATTAAAAATATATTTAATTATATTTATAATTCAGTAAGACCCTGCTTAACGCTGCTCTGTTTAACGCTGTTTCGATATAATGCAGATTTTTTAATTCAATATATTTTTTATTCACTTTAGCACGGTTTTTTAAACCGTTATACTCACATAAATCTAAAATTGCATGAAGACGAGTAGATTAGCATTTCTGAAGATGAGAAGCAAAAGAAATTTGTAATGGATTTTCTCAAAACAAGTTTGGCCTCTATTACAGAAATTATGGATCAGTTTATTTCTACCAAAATTTGATAGAAATTCAAAGGCAAGACGAAGTGTCATGGGTTGCGATGTTTGGCTATTGACAATTGATTGCTGAATGAAAGAGGAAGAGGCAAACGACATTAGATGGCTTCTTAATTAATGAAAAAACAAAAAGTGTAAATGAGGAAGAATTTTCCTTATCACAAACATAAATTATTTACTCGAATATTTTTGATATTCAGGAATTTTATGAATACAAATCGATATTAGCAATAAAAAATGTCTATAATTAATATAATAGTAATAATATATGTTACAAAATAAAATTTAAAGAAATGCTATGTATATATATATTTATTCACGTAATAATACATGTTACAAAATAAAATTTAAAAAATGTTATGTATATTATAGTAATAATACATGTTACAAAATAAAATTAAAAAAATCCTATGTATACAGTAATAATACATGCTACAAAATAAAATAAACAAAAATGCTACGTATATTATAATATTAATACATGTTATGAAATAATAAAAAATAATACGTATATTTTTTAATTCACTGTACTGTTTTACCTATCTCCATTATTTACGTGTTAAGATGATCTCGTTTAACACTTTCAATTAATGCTTGATTTTGTTGGATCGTATCCCCCGCGTTAAACGGAGTCTTACTGTAATATTCAAATAAAATAATACTGCTATAAACAATTATGAAATTACACACACTCTCCTATACATATATATAATATTGACAAATTAGCATAGATTATAGTAAAAAACAATCTCTTAGCTATTTAACTCTTTTATATTAATATAATACCAGGGAGATGATGATGATAACTATCATAATAGATGAATTATTATTATTCAAAAGCAAACTAAAATTCATATTCTCTTGCAAATATTAATCATCTTTTGTCAAAGATTTCAAAATCTTGTAAATTGAAATATAATCAAATTAACTTTGATATATAAAAAATTACATAGTTTTTATAAATTTAATTAAATCCTGATGAGCTCTCATTTAGCATCAGGATTAGGATCCTGAAAATCATAACTTTAACTGAAACCAGAAATCCCATAAGCTTAGTTTTATAAGTCATGGTTGTATTCCCTAGAGTGCTTTATTTCTGACAGTAGAATGGATACTATTTGATAATTACTATATTGTTCAATAATGGAATGAAATGCATGTTTTAATTCAAATTTTAATTGGGAAATATCATATAGAAATTATATTAATTTATGATTTGTGTGAGAGAAAATTATTCTCTAATAAAAAATTCACAGAGGTTATGTTCTGTGATTAGTTTTTCTTAGCATCAGTTCTTGAAAACTGTAAAAAACATGTCCTGTTACATTTTCCTTCCAAATTACAATTCGTCCTTAATATTTTTTTCTGCGCATCCTCTCGCGCAGTGTGTGCTTCAACTTTGTTTTCTCGAATAGAAGTGTATTATTTTTCTAACGGAATCGGATTCCTCCAATTTTTTATGCAATTTTTGTGATGGAATTATTTTCCTACGATTGATATTTTAGGAGATATTTAGGAATAAAGAACCATTCAGAAAGGCATAATTTGATCTATGATACTTAATCTATGATATTGACAGTTTTAATGTTTTTGTATCAAGCAATTAATAAAGTTCTGTCGGATTTTTATACTACAAAGAGAAACATGATAATATGAAGTAAGATATATTTGGAAAACAGAAATAGTTCAACATTAGCAACAATGATCTGTCTCCAATGCTTGAGCAGACTATGGATCCCATGTTCGTAGAACTCAGTGGAATATGAACCAAAGAACTTATCTAGGGCATATATCACTTTATTGAGAATTTGGAACCATCGTCCTCGTAGATGATTGTCTAATGCAGCGCTTCTCAAACTTTTCCACTTGGCGATCCCTTTTACCCAAAGATAATATTTTCGCAATCCTGGGTATAGAGGTATATAAACTAGGAATACGAATTAAAACTTTTGCTAAAGTTTCTACAACCCATACTTTGAGAAGTACTGGTCTAATGAATAAAACAAATGTAATCCAAAGGTGCAATGTTAGGTGAATACGGGGGTGCATTAATGTTTACCAACCAAGTCCGATAATGGTGTCAGAGGCGACCTTATCAACAGGGTTGCAGAGTCAGATGGCAAATGATCTGACTCTGACTCCGACTCCACCTTTTAAAAAATATCCGACTCTGATTCTGACTCCCTAAAATATGTAATGTCCAACTCCCGACTCTGGGCAGTTCAAAAATCCGACTCTGACTCCACTCCAAAACCTCCAGCTCTCAACCAAGGATTGCAGAATCGGATGAAAAATGATCCAATTCAGACTACACCTTTTAAAAAAAATCCGACTCCAACTCCTGACGGTTTAAAATTCCAACTCTGATTCTGAAACCCTTCTTATCAACATGTGGCTTGGTATTGTTTTCTAACAGAATGGCATCTTTTCGGTTCACAAGCGCTTGCTCCATGGTTTTCAGTTTTTCATGCACACATTCCAGTTGTTGATTGTGCACATTTGCATTGATTAACTGGCTAGGCGGCAGCAGTTTGCAATGTGCAATAACCCAAACAGTTCATCAAACACAGAGCAAAACATTCTGTTAATGCAATAGTAGTTTTTGTTGTTTGGGAGGAGATTCATGTGGTGCTAACCATTGACGATGGTGCCATGGAATATCGTAAAGGACCCACTTCTCATCGCAGGTCAGCACTCTGTCCAGAAACTAATCCTTTCTTTGATGAGACAGCAGAAAACACAGGCATTTTACTCACGTCGCTTTCTGAGACAGTCGTCTCATTTTGTATCGTTTATCAAACTGATAAAGGTATGCTCAAATGGTTTTTGTACTGCAATTGAATGCTTCTCCCAATGTTTGGCCACTATCAGACTCAATAGCTATCTTGAATGCATATTTGTCTACAGCTTGTGGACATCTTGTACATGGTGTGTTCTTGAGGGATTCATTACTGTCTTTAAATTTGCTAAACCACTGTTATACTCTCCTGTCATTTACCACATTCCTATCAAATGCCTAGGATATTTTTCTTCGCACTGCAAGCTTTTGTTTCCAGTTTAAACACAAATAGCATAGAGGTGTGAATAAACATGTTTGGAGTTCCCATGTTTGACCTGCTCTCGCTGACATCCGCGTTTAACAATGATGACCACTACCAGCCGACTAGGAGAGGAAACATTCACTAATCTGCTATCTTCCTCTCATCTATCTCACACTGAAAGAACAACACTGTGAAGAGCACATGCAATTTGATCATGTGAAAATCGGACAGAATTTTATCGGTTGCCTGATAAATTTCTTCATTTTCTTTCAGTAATACCATTTTTAATACCCTCTTCTTTAAATGAATTAATTTTTTTTAATATTATTCAAAATATGATTAAGTTTATACAGTATGGCCTATAAAAGTAAAATTATGTCTTGACAGGTTCATACCTTTTTCAATCTTACAGAACAATCTGAGAAAAACTTTTAATTTTTTGCATAGCTTTTCAATCTGTGATTATTAAGCGGCAGTGCATTCAAGTGCTCATCATAATACTAACATCAACTATTTTAAACAGAAGAACTGTAAACATCACATTCTCCTTGGCACTAATATTTATAATGAAATTTACAATCCTCAACATGAAAAATTTCAACAGTATATTATAATAATTAGTATAGGAATGATTTAAAATTGAGATCTATGATTTTTATTAGAAATTTATGTGATAGTATCGTATACGTAACTACAGTTAAATATCTCAACTTTAAATCATTGTCAATAAACAATCTATGATATGGTTTTACATATCATAAATAATTTGTTTATTTCTAAGTTTGGTGGCTGGCAGTATGAAAACCAATAAACAAATCCTTGGTTCAGTATTATCCTAATATGAAAAGCAATTTTAAATGGATTCTCTAATAATCTTAAACTTTTTATAAATCTAAAGTTTTCGACATTACTCGAAAAAATACGTAGACATTATTCAAGAAAAATTCCTGGTCCATAGAAACGTGGGCAAGAAATATGCCCTTCTGAATGGTTCTTTATTCCTAAATATCTCCAAATATATCAGTCGTAGGAAAATAATTCTACCACCTGAAAACGGCTCGAAAAATTGGTGAAATCGGATTCCATTAGAAAAATAATACACTTCTATTTGAGAAAACAAAGTTGAAGCAATGATGCGCAGCTCTTAAAGCACTTGATAATTCCCGATTTGTCTCGAAACTAGTCTGGGAATGCCGTCTTCCTTTTATAAGGGGACCAATATTTTTTTTCTGCGCCCTGGGCCTCAACCGGTCTTAATCTGCCACTGATACCTGCCTAAACATTCATCAAGAACTTTTGCTGATATCCTTGCTCGTACATTGAATTTGGATTCTCATTCACCCAGTCGTGGTTATTGTGAATATTGAAAATCCCTTCTTGCGTAAAGCTGGCATCATCAGTAAACAAAACATGGAAAAGGAATGTTGCATCCTAATCAACTTAATGGGGCAACATACTTCATTTTTGAAGAGATCTTACCGGAACTTTTGGATGATATTTCTCTTGAAATATACGGAAGAATGATCTTTAAACACAATGGTACTCCTCTCTCCATACTCAGTAGCAGTTGGAAATCATTTATCCACCACTTCGTGGTGAATCAAGAGCATGGCCTCCAAGGTCACCAGATCTCACACCTATAAACTTTTTCGTGTTAAGGGAAGGAACTGGTTTACTCCACATCAGTCAATACCCTAGAGGTATTAACAAGACACATTTTCAATGAAACTGAAACAATACGCAATACTCCTGGGATTTTTAAAGAGCTCACAATTCTTTTCTCTGACGCTGTCAACTTTGCCTTGTTGTTAGAGGACGAAACATTGAATGTTTTCTATAAAACATTTTTTTGCTTTACTTTCGAATATTGCTATCCACCTTATTTTAGCTTTTAATATAAATAAAATAAAAGCACTTTCAGCAGTACAGTCAAACCTGTTTTTATGCGGTCGGTTTTTGTGCGATATTTTTTTTTTTGTGCGATTTTTATGTGCAATTTTTTTGTGCAGTATATAAAAACATTCCATCAAATGCATATAACGAATAAAAATTAATTAAAAAACTGTAATTAAAAAAAATAACGCACAAAATCCGACCGCATAAAAACAGGTTTGACTATATAGGAAAACTTTAGTACAGAAATGACAAACACTTTTGGCTTAGTGTGCCATTATCGGGTTTGATTCTGTTTAGAACTTTCAAATTAGAATTTGAAAATTATAAAACAGAATTTTGCATTAAAGTTTTCTTATACTGCTGTAAGTGCTTTTATTTTATTTATATTAAAAGTTATAAAACATTTTTTTTTGTAATTTACAAAAACTGTAATAAAAAGTTAATTGTCTTTTGAAAAAGAATTTGAAAAACTGAGACGACAATGTTTTAGCTGTCTTGTAAATTTTGTAACGAGGAGTAAAAGCTTCATTGATACTGGACTTTTTCTTTTATTTCATTACTATGAAATGAAATGAAATGAAATAAGTACTCCTTGTAATTGGCCATTTTTAAAAAGAAAATGCACGTACTATTATTTTTTCTTTTTATGTGCTGTTTAATTAATTGATTCATTTTATTATTATTTTTATTTTTGTTGTTGTTGAATAAAAAATTTCTTCAGTTAGTATAGCTAATTAAAATATCAATTAATTTGCAATAATAATCTGTATCAAATTGACAAGTGCAACTGAAGTGGGAAAAGTGTGGAGGTGGTGCCAAGTTTAAATTAATATAAAATTATTATTGATCATCAAAATTTACTCTGCAATAATAATTTCTTTTTATTCTATTTTGATTATAACTTATAAATACAGAACCATCAATTCACAAATTATTCATATGTTTTCATATTTTTATTGACGGACGTAACGAAGCAGAAAATTATTCAAATTTTATTACACCTAAAATAAAAATATAGGATGTTCTTGGTTTATAAGTACCACTTAACAAGTTATTGAGTTTATGAACTTTTTTCAAATATGAAATATCAAGAAAACAAAAAATATAAAGCTTAATTGCAATAAATAAATGCTAACCATTCACAAAAAGATATTTCACTTTATGCAGCTACAAAATTTAGTATGACTGGGATTATGATGAAACTCCATCATCTGCTAAAAAATTTGAAAAATCAAAATAGTGGCCAAAAAGTAGTACTGTCCATTCATGTGAGGAAGGCAGTTGGAAACATAGATGACAAATGATCATCAGATAAGTCCATTTGCATTTTAGGATTGTAATCTGTCAAATCACTTGATGTTTGGAAACTTGAAACCATATAATTTTAACCACTATATGCAGTAAGACCCCATTTAACATGGGAGATATGTTCCAAAGAAGCAAAGTGCTAAATGAAACAGTATTAAACGAGATCATCTTAACATGTAAATAATGGGAATAGGTGAAACAGGGTAGTGAATAAAAAAAGTATACGTAGCATTTTTGTTTATTTTATTTTGTAGCATGTATTATTACTGTCGTCTTACATTAATTATAAACATTTTTTTATTGCTAATATCGATTTGTATTCTATGAAAATATTATAGGCATTTTTATTGCTAATATCGATTTGTATTCATAAATCATTCATGAAAATAAAAAATAATTGAGTAAATAATTTATGTTCTTCCTCATTTTGAGACTTTTTATTTTTTCATTAAGAAGTCATTCGGCATTGTTTGCCTTTTCCTTTTTTGTTCAGCAAGCAATTGTCAGTAGCAAGACATCGCATCCATGACACTTCGTCTTGCCTTTGAACTTCTATCAAAATTTGGATCATTTTATTTAAACTTCTATTAAAATTTGGATCATTTTGTATAACTGATCCATAATTTCTGTAATAGTGCTAAACTTTAACTGTAAATAACGTTGATGAACGATCATAAATATGAATTTGTTTTGAGAAAATCCGCATCCATAATTTTCGTAATAGTGGTTAAACTTGTTTTGACAAAAATATCAATGAAAAAAGCGTTCTAACTTCGAGGAACTATAGTTCGAAGTGGAAGTATTCCAGTTAAAACTAAAATGGGATAATTGTTATTTTTATTACTGTAAAGTAACATTGATGACTGATCATAAATATGAACTGTGATCGCAGCAGACTTTCGTATATACTGCACTACACTGATATCAAATGCACTGTGAGACGGCATAGAAATATCAAAGCAATAAATTCATGCGATTTCAGATTTATATGAGTATAATGGTTTGAAAAACTGCACCAAAGTGAATCAATAAAAAATACAAAATTTGAAAAACCGCATTATACCAAAACAGCGTTAAATGGGGTTTTACTGTATTCAATTTTTTTTTATGTAATTTATAAGATTTATGCATAGACTTTTTAAAGATTTTTTAAAATAAATTATCTGCAATTCATAAAAAATCTAAGATAATTTCTTAGGAATTTAATATTTCAGTTTATTTCAATTAAACAGTCATGAAAATCACAAAAACTATGAACAGTAGCTTTCCTTTTTGCATCTAATTTATCAAACATATATAGGGAAATCAGCAATTGATAATTACTTAATAAGTTATCTTTACAGGCAGTTAATAAATTAATTTAAACCTACAGTACTGTATATGTAGAATATTCAACAAACAGCACAATGAAAAAGAAACAAATTGGTTATTATATATTTCATACTATATTAAATAAATGACAAAGTTTTATTTGTAATAATTTATTTATTTACATAGCTACATTGATTTAATCTGCATCTGAATTGCTGTTTTCTATATCAGTTTCTCTATTAAAAATTGAATCTGTTTCACCAATGATACTGATTATTTGAAGTCTAAAAAAATGTTGTTTTTCTAACATTCATCTTCCATCTTGATGACTTTTTGACAACAATTAGCCCATTTGTCTTTTTTTTTTATAGAACCAATGGCTGATCTTGTAATTTCCATTAATTTGTTCAAATTAATATATCTCTGGATATTTGATTTCTCAGAAAATGTTTAACTTGTGCCCAAATGTATTCAATAGCATTTAAATCCCAATGATACAGATGTAATCTTATTGCTGTATGACCATACTTTTCTAACACTGTGTCAAATAAATATATTTTTGGAATATTTTTATTTTTAATTATTTCTGTAAGTTCACATTTTTTCATTCTTTCATCAAATGTACTTCTATTCTAGATAAGCAAATCTATTCGTAATATATCTTTTTTTTTAGAGACAAAGCTGTTGGTGATTTATTTACCTGAATGTTGTGATAGGGAGCATTGTTTAATATTACAACTGATTGTGATGGGAGGTTTGGTATTAGATGATTATGTAAGTATTTTTCAAAATTTGCCACATTCATCTGTCCATGGTAATGACCACTAGTGCTATCTGCTTTAAATATTAAAGTAGAATTTTCAATAAATCCATCAGCAGATCGAAGAATGTTCCTATTCAGCCCGGTTTATTTAAGGGTACATATGGAGCTCATGGTTTAGAATTAATTATGCTGCAGTATGAAGATTGTGGTACAAAAGCTACAGCTTTTAAAGTTTCTGTAAGTAATTAATAGAATATATATTTTAAATTTAATTAAAATAAATTATATAACTGAAATGCAATATTTATTGCAGGGAGATCCTAATGTTCCTGCAGGTCAAGTGACATTTCAAGTAGATCTTTCATATCCAATGGTTTTATTAGCTGAACAACAACAGCAAATGGCCCTGTTAGATGAATTGCAAGTTTTACGAAGGAGTCCTTCACAATATCGCTCTCTTCCTCCTCAGCCTTTTCGGCTCCCAGTTGATTGTTATGAACGTTATGAACAAATTCCACGAATGTGTACTTTAAGGTAAGAATTTTAAATTATGCTTAATATATTTATTTATTTATGAAAATATTTTTGATTGATTTATTTATTTATATATATATAAATAAAATAAAATATAAATGGTACATAATATGTATGTATATATATATATAAAGGGTAAAGAAAAACTTTATCAGTACACAAAATTTTACAACTGAGAGCATCAAAACAAGTCGAAAACATCTAATGAACATATGGTCTAAATCACACTATTTTAGAGTTATAACCCTTTAAACCTAGCCAATCACCATCAAGTACACAAAGTGTCACGATGCATTGCATTGTGTCGCTGCCTTCTTTCTATCGTATTTCAAAGTTTGCTCTCTGCAGCTTCTATATGACATACTGCCTTTTTCAATTGAGTTAGTCTGGATAGTAAAGATGCTAGTGCACCCAGTTTCTAATTTAAAAGTCTGGGTTTGAATTCTGGTTATTGCAAATATCACAATGCCTTTTGTTTTTACTCTCATTCTCTCTCTGAGTTTATCACTTTCATTGCATTTTATTCATCGATAAAACATCTGTGGTTTTACTTCTTGCTGTTGCAACAGGGGCAAAAGTATCAGCAATAAAAGTATTACTACAGTACAACAACAAAAATAAAAATAATAATAAAATGAATCAATTAATTAAACAGCACATAAAAAGAAAAAATAAGAAGGCATCGAAACAAGTAAAAAATGTCTAATGAACATATGGTCTAAATCACACTGTTTTAGAGTTATGACCCTTTAAACCTAGCTAATCACCATTGAGTACACAAAGTATCACAATGCATTGCATTGCCATAATGTATTGCATTGTGTCGCCTGTTATCTTATTACTGTATCATAAAATTTGCTCTCTGCAGCTTCTATGTGATGTACTGCCTTTTTCAATTGAGTTAGTCTGGATAATAAAGATGTTAGCACACCCAGTTTCTAATTTAAAAGTCTGGGTTTGAATTATGGTTATGGTAAATATCACAATGCCTTTACTCTCATTCTCTCTCTGAGTTTATCACTTTCATTGCGTTTTATTCATCGATAAAACATCTATGGTTTTACTTCTTATGATTGCGACAGGGGCAAAAGCATCAGCGATAAAAGTACTACTATAGTAACAATAACAATAATAAAAATAATAATAAAATGAATCAATTAATTAAACAGCACATAAAAAATAATCATACACGCATTTTCTTTTTAAAAATGGCCAATTACAAGTAGTAGTTCTTATTTCATTTCATAGTAATAAAATAAAAGAAAAAGTCCAGCATCAATGAAATCTTTACTCCTCATTACAAAATTTATAAGACAGCTAAACCTTTAACATTGTCAACTCAGTTTTTTAAATTCTTTTTCAAAAGACAATTAACTTTTTATCACAGTTTTTGTAAATTACAAAAAAATGTTTTATAACTTTTAATATAAATAAAATAAAAGCACTTACAGCAGTATAAGATCCAGCACTAACAACAAGTCATCTACCAGCAAGACCACTTTTTATCAGACCAAAAGTCTTTGATTTGCTGAAAGTAATATTACTGGCAACCCATGTTTCATCAGTATAAATTATTGGTCTTCACAATTCTTGACATCTTTTAATATATTATGATATTTTATTCTCAGAAGCTTTATATTATTCCTCTCCATTAAAAACTTCCTGTTTGTTCATGTTTTTCTCCACAGTCCTAATTCTCTTATTAATTTGTGCAATGATATTTTATCAAATTTAAAAAATCTATATTTTCTTTTAAAATAGATAACAGCTTATTTAACATTTGGACTTTTTTTTCAACGGTGTAAAATTTGTGTATTGTGTAACAAATGGCACATTTTTCAAAATCATCAATGCTATTTATATCAATTTCTAATATGACTTTTTTCTTTTTGGTGGTGATTGTCAATAATTTTTGTTATTTTTTGAATCTAATATTGAACATTCTTTTCAAATTCTTATTATTATTCTTTCCAATACACCAGTAGCTGCTGCAACTGTTTTAGTTGTTAGGGTGACTGGATATAAATATTTTTTAGAACTAGCTTCATCAAAAATCTTCATAACATTTTTAATGATGTTTTTACCTAATAAATATTTTTAAATAACATTTAGGTTGAATTTTATCCATGTCATACAAAAATGTACAATTTTATTTAATAATATTTCTATTATCAATATAATAAGTATTAACTTACCTTCTTTGTGAAATATTCTTCTTTTTGATATAAAGTCCATTATTTAATAATTTATTTAAACTTAAATAAAATCAAAATTGAAGTAAATGCAAAGTAAAGAAAGAAAACAGTTATGCATGTACGTGGCAAGTACACATGGAAGTGAGCACTTTGATACCCCGTTTTTGGATAAATAGCCCTCTCCCAAATGATATCAGTACATTCCTTTCAGAAGCCTTCGTTAGGCGAACGGACAATAGTAGTGCTCTCTCTGGTTTTATCAAATAATATATAAATAACTTCCATCCCCAGTTTCTGCCTAAGATAGTAGTTCATATATATAACAGCTCATCTGTTCTGTTAATCAATCTGTTAATAATAATGAAAAGTAAAAATTCTTTAATATTTATATGGCCAGAGGCGGATTTAATGGCGGGCGCACCGGGCGCGTGCCTGGGGCCCCGACTTCTGGGGCCCACAAAACCCCAACTTTACATATTTTTCTAATGCAATTATAATTACATATAAGTTATCAAAAGTAAAGCAAAAAAAGGTTTTATAGAAAACGTTCAATGTTTCGTCCTCCAACAACAAGCAGAGTTGACAGCATCAGAGAAAAAAATTGCGAGTTCTTTAAAAATCCCAGGAGTATTGCATATTGTTTCCATTTCATTGGAAATGTGCCTTCTTAACTCCTCTAGGGTACTGACTGATATGTGAAAGAACTGGTTTACTCCACAACACGAAAAGAAAAAGTCCATAGATGCGAGATCTGTTAACCTCGGAGATCACACTCTTGGTCCACTGCATCCAATCCATCTGTTCAAAAATGGTGGATAAATGATTTCATACCAACAGCTAGTGAGTAGTGGAGAAAGGAGCACCATCATGTTGGAAAATCATTTTTCCTCATATTCCAAGAGAAATATTACCCAAAAGTTCTGGCAAGATCTCTTCAAAAATGAAGTATGTTGCCCCATTAAGTCAATTAGGAAAAATATAAGAACCAGTGAGAAAGTCCACAACAATACCTGTCAGTGGTGGATTTAACTGCGGGTGCACCGGGCGTGCGCCCGGGGCCCCAACTTCTGGGGACCCACAAAACCCTAATTTTACACATTTTTCTAATGCAATTATAATTACATACAAGTTTTCAATCAATAGTAAAACCTATCAGACATTGCGTCATCGGATTACTATCTCTTTCGAATACTACAAAATTTTCTACAAGGGAAAAAATTTATAAATATTGCTGAAGTCGAAAAACAGTTAAAATTATTTTTTGAATCACAACCACCAAAATTTTTTGAAAATGGCATCAAAAAACTACCGACTCGATGGGAAAAGGTTGTAAATTCAGACGGAAATTATTTTACTGCATAAAATTATCTTTAAATTTGTAAATTTCGTTTTATTTGCTTATTGAAAAAAATGCACGAACTTTCCGGACAACCCAATATAAACCTCATATGATTTTAAATGCTGTGCCAAGTTGAAAGTGGAACTGTAGATTATTTTGCTATTTTCATGTTTTATTTTACATAATTACAATTTGATAATAAATATTTGTTTTCTTTTCTTAACTCTTATACTTACTTGCCTAATTTATTTATTATTAATATACTATAAAATAACTACGGTGTTCTGTAAAAATTTCAGGATTTGTGAAGTATTCTGTCATAGAAAAAGTTTGGGAAAAGCTGGTCTAGATAATAGATTATGAGTACAAAACAACAGTATGAATAAAGATTTGTATATAGAGTATGAATAGACAAGTTGAAAGGGAAAAAACAGGAGTTTATAAATAAGATATATAAGTATAAGCTGGAATCTGTGTGTAAATGAATTGTCTTAAAAAGGGTATGCATTTAAGTTGTAATGATATAAGAAATGACACTGTACAAATATTATCTGAAGTAGGAACTGGTGAGCAAGTGAAAGTTGTATGGATACACTAATGAAATTGGTCCTACAGAAAGTGTCTTTGATTGCTATTAATGCTCCTATAGACAATATCAATGAAGATGAGAAAGACAAATTCTGTTGTGAATTGAATAAAGTAATAAATGAATTTTGTGATGAAGAGCAAATGAACAACTTGAGAGTGATATGAAAGATATAAAATGATTTGACTGCAGCTGATATGAAACACTTGAAGAATATGGCTGGAATGATGAGGAATGATTTGTTTTTATTGACAAAAAAACAAAAAAGGTGTGTGGAATGAAAAGATGTATGAAAAGGATAGTGTTTAAGTCAACTTTGAGGTAGTTTGGTCATATAAAATGAATGAGTGGTGAAGTAGTAGATGAAATGAGTATATTCTGAATGATAAGTGGGAGTGGGAGACCAAGGAGAGAAAAAATGGATAAATAAATAGTTTAAGAGTATGAATAAGAGGTATATTTGTGTGAAGATGATAATGATTGTGGAGGAAAGTTGGTATAATGAATAGAAATACAGATATGTGGTGTCATTAGAACATATTAACATACCATTGATAATACTTAAAGTGCTATTCATCCTCTCAGAATATAATATGATGATGATAAGTTATTTATTAATTTTAAAATTTTGGTGAACTTCTTTAATAATTCTGATCAGAATTTTTTAATACATCATGCTAAAATTTTTTTTAATATAACAATAGCAATATGAATGACAATTTAATATTTTTCAGACATCAGATGGTTTTGTTTACTTTCTAAAATTTAAATGATTAATTTTACTGATACAGATTACTAGATCAAAACAGCATGGCATGTTCTTTTGTGTTTTGTTTATCCTTAAAAATTTATTTCTATGCTGAATTTTGATTATAGAAAAATCTTACTGTTTTATTCCTGAAATAAGAAATGAAGCCCAAGGCTGCTGAACACTAAGGCACAATCCTTCATCTGACATTTTCTGTAGTTCAGTATCTTGGATTCTCATTTTACGTAACCATAAGTTTTCATCCCAAAGAACTGTTTCTCTTCTAGGAGATAAATCATCTTCATTGCTTTCATACTGAAATGAGTACATAAAATGTATGGCAATTTCTAATATAGAAGAAAACTCAAAATATTTTGAATTGAGAGTATAGAAAAGTTATATACAATAGATTAATATAGGTTTTATGATGCCAAATAGCATGAAATTATCTGGAAAGTGCTCTAGAATATTGTTGATTTTCAGAATATTCCAGATGTTGGAAGAGTAAATAAAAGATCTCATATCTGTATATAGTGCAAAAGTTTAATTTATATATTTTTTATTTTGTGCATCACTTTTTCTTTTCTTATAAGGAATGAAAAATAATTCAAAAATATATAATATCTATAGAATAAAAAGCAACTTGAAAATTATGCAAATAATTAAAAAAACAACTAGAGATTTGGCAATCTGACTGATATTTATGATTTCCTATTTTGGAGAGTGGATTTTATATCATACAATATTATAAATGCAAGCTATATATAAATTTAAGCGATTTTAAGAGTTATTATTAATGAAAATGATTATAAATAGAGTGTCATAAATTGAAAGTCATCTGTATTGTGTTTGTGAAAAATTTTATACAAAAGTACAATACTAATTAAACATCTAACAACAGCACTAAACTAGCAGTCCAAAAATTTTATTCACTTAAAAAATTTTCCAGAAAAACGTTTTTGGCTATATCATAGCCATTTTCAACTCAATTATTTATAGTGTTTTAAAATGCTGTAACCGAAAATTAGCCAAAAATGTTTCTCTGGAAAATTTTTTAAATGAATAAAGTTTTTGGACTGTTAGTTTAGTGTCATTAAGTATTTAATTGGTGACTTATCTAAGAAAGCCGTATACTTTTGGTATTATAAAAGTACAATAATTCATCCTATCATTGTTTGTCACTTCTAATAATTGGACATAAAAAAACGGCAAATATCAATATTAATACAATAATATAATTTAAAGAATTTCAGTAAAATTTGTTTTAAGATCTATAAGAAAATTTTTTTAATAATAGCAAGAAATAAAGTCTGTTTTTTAAAATAGAAATTAATTATTGATACACAGTATGTATAGAGAAAGTCTACATAGAGACAAATTTGTATCCCATAACATTTCTATAGCGCTATAAATTATAAATTTGCTTTCTTCTGTACTTTCAAATAGCTTATATACATTGCCCATTATGAATAAATTGAATGAGAAATTAAAATGATTATTAAATATAGTCTTCAACACGGATTTTTTTATAAAATGATATTAAAAAATCATTTGTAACAATTGTCACAGTCACAATGTGACATCATCATGAGATATCAGCGGTGTTAAGAAATCAGTTAAGCAATATGTTATTCTTAAACTGCTAAAGTACTGGATAGAGAAAGTAGCGACACTCTTTTCCTGTGCATTTGCTAACAATATAGCGCTCCCATAGGCTGCTCAGTATCACGTGATCTTCTTTCTGCAATTTTTGTGCAAAGAAACCTGTTCATTTGTATATCGGTGCATCCTAAATAGTCAATAGAGTGTAAATATCGTAACTTTTTATTGATATGACGGGCTGTTGAGCAGTGGAATGTAAAGGTAAATCGAAAGAGCAAAAGAGATATTAATTTCGAAAATTAATATACTAAATAAAATAAATGAAAAATGTAATTGAACATGGATAAACAGGTGCCATCCCGGATCAAAGTAATATTGTCAATAAATGTTTCCATCGATAGTTTTTAAATGAAACTTCTTATAGATTTTAAATGTAACTATGTAATTTAGACATGTATAATTGTTCTTGATTAAACCAATTATTGATTATGTACATCCTTAATAAAAATTCTTTATAAAACATTCCCATTTTAACCAAAAATACTTAGTTCATTGATTTAAAGCATATAGATCTCTAAAGACTATTTCTATTTTCTAATATTACATTCATTATTTTTATTATGAAATAAAAGATTTTTGTATAGACATTAAACTTAAATTGTACTTTTACAAAAAAAAAAATTAATTTATCAATAAACTATACATTTTATAAAACAAGTATATATGTACATATATTTGAGACATACTAATATGCATGCTGAAGTATACATTTCACATTTCAAAAATCTATCACCGGCTTCTATAATTTTTAATGTTGTGCATGTCTAAAGATATACAATTGTAAAAAAATTGTGGTAGAATTACAAACCGTATAATCCATTCACTACAAACTTAAAGTATATCCTTTTAAAAATAATATTAAAATGAGAGAGTACTGTATCATATCCAGACATACTTTAACATACAGCATTAATATTTTATCATCAAAGCACACAACAGCAGTATTTTAGATAATCAACACTTTGTCAGGCAAAGTACTTTTGGATAGATCCAACTTCAGCGCCTTACAAAACCATAGAACATTGTACATTCTAAAACCTTAGAACGTACAATGTTCTATGATTTTGTAAGGTGCTGAAGTTGGATCTATCTGAAAGTACTTTGCCTGATAAAGTGTTGATTTTCTAAAATACTGCTGTTGTGTGCTGTGATGATAAAATATTAATTGTATTGAGTATAAGCAGGTATAATTTTTAGTATACAGCATTAACATGTAGAACATGTTAATGATCTGTTAAAATATTATATTATGTATATTAATGTTCTAATATACAAAATAAATAAATAATATATATGTAGAATATAATTTTCTAATATGTTGCAATGATGGTTACAACATTGTTCTGCTATGTTACTGTTCTTGCTTAGAGCATTAAAATAAATAAAGTTAAATAAAATAAAGAAATTAATAATAATAAAAATAATAGATTATAGTAAAATTTTAAAGCTAAGTCCAAAAAAATGCACATAAATGATTTAAATATATCAATGTGTTGTTTTACTAGCAGACGACAAAGCTGCTCTTTGCACAAACATGGCGGAGTGTCACTACTTTCCTATCTAGTACTTTATACACCGCTAACATTTGATGCCATCTATTGGCAATAATATAAACTACAATTTTAATTTTTATTCCTTAATTTTTAAATTATTAACAACTACAAAAAATCCAAGGATTTTTCACAGAAATCCAACAATTACATTTTTCTAATGATATTCTATTTATAGGAATCAGTATAGTGGTTCAACTGCAAAAGAGATATCCACACATCCAGCCATGTTTTATTATTAATATATATGATATATACAGATAAAAAACTATATATTAAGCAGAGTTTAACATATTTTCACTATAATATATAATCAAAACTATAATATATATGTAATATATATTTTTACTACCTATTTCACTATAATGTACACTGCCCCACCGTAATGTACTAATGATAATACCTAAAATTTCCACCATTCCAAAACTGATATTGCAGTGGGATCTGAAATAGCTAATGCCATAGAGTATAGTATATAGGTATAGTAATTTTGGTTTTATATTTCATAGTAATAAATAATTCATTTTTTAATGCAGAAAACAAAATATGAGTATTTAACATATTTCCTTCTTTCTAATATATGGATTTTTTTCACTTCTTAACTTTTTTGATATCAGAATGCATCTTATGATTGATATCAAAATTAAACTCTTTATTGCCTAATCTGAAGAAAGTAATCATCACTATATCAGGTAGAAATAATGGATTTTTTCAATAGCAGTCACTACTCTAATGAGAATAAATGACACTATCTATAATGAACTGTTGTTATCATCATAAGTAATGCTACTGTTAGTAACATCACAATATATATTATACAAATGCATTATATGATAATTATCATATATCTCTTGCCATGTGAATAGGTTATATATATAAGCATTTTATTTTATAATAATAATTACATAAGATTTTATGTAAATCTAACTTATATAATTCTTTTGAAAACAAAAATTTTTATAAATCAAGAAAAATAAAAAATTTTCTAATTGAAAATTTTTTATATTTGAATAAAGTTAGAATAAAAACAAATACACAAAATCTTATTTAATTAAAAGTTATCAGTAAAAAAAAAGAATCTTTGAACAAATTTTTTGCTTTACCTTTGGGATTATAGATATTGTAGGATTTGCATAAATTGTTTCTTGAATATTTGTTTCTTTGGACAATTTAGAAGTTTTTAATTCAGTATTTAAATTACTGTCTTCAGATTCATAAAGTTTTCTTCCTGCAAAATCAAATGTAATCTTCATTTCTTTACGTGATCTATGTTTTTTTTCAAATATTTCTTCTTCTTTTTTTTTAAGTTCTTTTCTTTCAGCTGGAGATAACCAAGTGTTAGAATCCAAGGAATAATAATCTGATTCATCATCAATAACTTGTGTTCTTTTCTCTCTAAAAATAGAAATTTTTTTACATATACAAGGTTGTTCAATAAGTTCGCGGAGCGCCATCTATTAGTCAAAATTAGAAAAAGTTACAAATAATGCACTTTTTATCGTAATTTATCTGAATGGCTATAATAATAATAATTATAATTATAATAATTAATTAATTAATATAATAATAAAGGCTAGGATAATTATACATTGTATACAACATTTATATTCTCTCTGCAGACGAGAAAGGGAATGAAAAACAAGGAAAAAAAAAAGATAAAGATGTTTTTGTGCTACATTTTGGTCCCTTGTTCGTAATGATATATACTATATATATTTCTTTTATATTGAGCATCACTTATGAAAAGTTGGCGAGACTACTAAAGATAGGCAAACGTGGCATTTTACTACCGTCGATAATGGGGACTGGACTTCCACTATTCAAACTTAGAGTTTCTATATCCGATCCGAGTGACTCTACGGGTGATGGTGGTGACGCAGTTTCCATTTCGTAGAGTGCAGAATCGACTTCTGTTGGATAAGGTGGTTTGACGAGAGATGCAAAGTCTTGCGAAAAGGAGAAAGCTGTGTTGGCGGCCATGTTGGGTGTCGTATTGTTGTTATTGTAGGGATCGTCGCCGAAGAAACTATTTAGAGACGTAGGACTACCACTCAGGCTGGATGGAGGTGAGGGGTCTCCGACCGAACCCAGATTGAAGCTGCCTAACGATAAGGCTTTGGGACGGGCTGGCATGGTCTGGAGACTACCTATCTGCAGATTGTTGAGCAGATTTTGTTTTGTTTCTTCGCTGTTGTGTATGAAATGACAGCGTGGACCATATGGGCAGAAACCTGTGCTGTGAAATGTGCGACACAATTCTGTTTTGTACTTGGGGTGTCTCGCTAAGGTTCTCAGTTCTTGCGCACCGTGTGCGAACTGACACTTGTCACCATACTTACATGTCCCATTCTCTTCGTACGGTCGACAGAGTTCTGTCTTGTAACGACTCGAATTGGCCTGGTTTGGCCTGGGTTGTTGCTGTTGAGCGGCCGAATCACTTATACTCCTATCGATCTTTCGATGGTCTTTGGATGTTCCTTTCTGATGTTGAGACTTTGGTGAAGGAGGTGAGGCTGTGATCCTTCGATGAGATGACAGGAAACTCATGGCTTTTCGGTCCAGAAAGAATGCGGTATCTTTGTGCGTTGTAAGATTGTTGGTCTGCGAAAGAAAGAGTTGAAATAACAACGTCAGCAACCGAGTATAGTCGAAGGGACCGAATACACTTGTTGATTCGGCGACGCGTCTTACTAACCCAAATTCTAACAAGTTAAAAATTTTTAACTGAGGAAAAAAAAATAACACTACTCACCTTGTACATCACATCCCCAAAGTCGTACATGGGGGAGACCAATGCCGTAGACATTGTCGTCAATTTTGAAAAAAACAAAAAACACACACACACACAACAGCCAGAATGTGTAGAATCGAAGCCACAATTCGACTCCTTAGTGCTTTTACGGCCTACAAACTGCCAACTTTTCTAGCTTCGCTTCTCTACGATAAACACTTGACGTCATCAGCAACGGGAGGAGCCAGCAAGAGGAACAACCAATCGCTGCGCTGCTGATAAAACCGGCTTCTATTGGTCTCCGCCATTCACGTGACGAGCAAAGTTTGCTAGGAAGAAAATTCGTTGCGTTTTTAAAGATAAAAGTTTAACAAAATAATAACACTTAAATGTTTTAAAAAGATTTAAATTTTGAATTATAAGGTATGTTTTAATCGAAAATAAATTTGTTTTTTTATTGTGTTCTTTTAAATCAACCTATAGAGAATTTATATTTTTTTAAACGCGTCGGGTCGTGCCCTCTCTCGACGAAGAACGTCGCGATGATTATCCATCTGGAATAATTGAAAATTTCGGTGGGGGAGAATTTTTTTTAATTCTTGTTTAGTTACCCAAAAAAAAAGTAAAAAAAAAAAAATAGAGGTCGAGGAAAAAGTTTCTGAAAGAAAGTTCGCATTACATTAGTGGAAGACCACATTGAATAAGTGGGGAAAGGAGAGATATTTATTGCCCCATCGAGAGGGGGATTCTTGCGGAGTTATAAGAAGTGAACAGGTCCCTTTGTTAGTACAGCAGTGTGGGAAATCTGTTCCCATCTTCTGGCAGAGCCTAGCAAAGAGTAAGACGATCCTCGACGCTCGGCAGATGTGTAATTTCTACTTGCTATGTAATCTACTATGTCATCGTAGGACTTGTGCAGATAGATGATGTGTTCTCACACTTTTCAACCAATAAACACGACTTTTTTTCCCTCCCCTATCCCTGTAATTCCAGCCGAAGATATTCCTTTAATTTTCTTTTCATTTTTTTTCGGATAGATACTGGCAACTTCCATAGCTTGGTAGAAATCGTTTAAGCGCCATCTGTCAATAAAAACTGAAATTAATATAAATATTTTATACCTAGTAAACTTTTTTTGTATTATTATTATAACAACATAATTTAAAAGTATGATCGCTTATTTCCAGATATTGCAATCGAACGTAACCTGGAATAATAAAGCAATAAATGTTTACATAATTTTAAAATTAAATATTTTTTTATATGCCTTGTCATTTTATTTACGATTGCAGCTAATAAAATTTCAGATTAGAATGTAATATTTCAGGAGTAAAGCAGGTGTAATAGCACCATACGATAAGATTATAATGACTCATTGAATTATTATAGAGGAAAATAGTTATAATTAATAATAAAAATATCAAATCCCGAGATGACACTACATCTATTTTGTAAATATTTTCGAAATTACGTATTTGGCTTGTCGATAATTTTTTTAAAATATAATTTATAATAAGTATTTCTTAAACAGATTTATTTTTAAAACGAGTTTTACTTGCAAAATTTGTTCAGAGATGGCGCATTTCAAACGTGACGTTTCGTTTTTTGAAATTAAAAAAAAAAGAATTTTTTTTTTTAAAAGTTAAATGCACACCCAATATATTTTAATAATCTAATTGAATAAATATGAGAGATATTTTATCTAAAATGTACAAAAATTATCTTCAAATTTCTTTTTTTTAATCTGATATATTTAGCTACCTTTGACTCATCTTATCAGAGACGGTGAAATGTTTAAAAGAAATATTATATATCTGTTGAGACTATATATCATTTACTATCCTTATCTTTTAATTCTTAACAGCGTGATATAAAAATTTCGCTCGACAACAGATAAGTATCTGCTTTCTCCTTGGTCGAAAAAATTCTTTTACAAATAACTGGAATCTTTATTTTTAATTGTTTATTTATTCAGTTCGAGATAAAGCAGATACTTAAAAATGTTAAAAATTAATGTTTGTTTTCAATAAAATTTATTATTATTTTAATCAATACCAAATTACTGTGTATAATTGTGAAATAAAAATTTATTCCTCAACACGATTTGATGTTATTTTAATATTTTCACACTAGATGACGCCACTCATAATAGTTGATTAAATAAGAAGTCATTTTTCATATTATTAATAATAAAATAAATTCATATTTAACTATTTTAAAACGTAAAATGACATTACATTTATTATAAATAATTAATTATTTAAGAATTTTGAAAATAAGTTTATCAGAAAATTACTATAATCGATCGTTGATATAATCTATATTTCAATTCTAATCATTGCCAACAGAGGGCAGTTAATAAAAAAGAAAAAAAATTCTGTATCAATGTAAAAAAATTCAATTTAACTTATTTATAAATAAGTTTAAAAATTTATAAAAGTGATCAGTTATCACTCTCATAATATATTTAACAAGATTAATAAAAGATGGCGTAATAACATAAGCCAATGAGCATGGAGTCATATCACGTGATCTTTACAGCTTAATTCGGAATTATTTAATTTAATTATGCACTTGAATTCTTCTTTTAAAGCAATGTAGTTTTTTAATAAATATAATATAACGCATGAAATTAATTTTTAAAACTTTATTAATTATGAATTAAAACTCTGAAACAAATTTATATGCCTCTACACTGGAAATACTAAACTTATATTTTAAAATTACGAGGAATAATGAAGATCAAATTCTCGCATTAAAAGATTCTAATGTAAGAATTTGATTTATCACTGTCGGCAATCCCGTTATGATGAAAGTATAATGCTTTAACTCAATTTTTTTTTTAGAAGTTCGAAACCAATTTGTGTGGTTTTCCACGGGGAATTCTTTACTACGCTCATATATCAAAAGAGATTGATATAAAATCATTTTTTATGGATTTCTTGCCTACAGACTGACACATTCTTCTTAAATTTGTTTCTGATCAATGGATAGTCACGAAAATCGCATTGAATAACCCACACATTTTAATCACGATTTCGAGCATCAAAAATACATTTTTTTTTAAAGTATTAAAAAAAATTTCAATCTAACATTTTATACTTGGAAATTCTTAACCGGATAAAGAAAATTTTTAGCGATAAAGATCTTCCTGATTATCGTCTCCCCACACATTTTAATCACGATTTCGAGCATCAAAAGTACATTTTTTTTTTAAAGTATTAAAAAAAATTTCAATCTAACATTTTATATTTGGAAATTCTTAACCGGATAAAGAAAATTTTTAGCGATAAAGATCTTCCTGATTATCGTCTTTTGTATCTTATATAGAGTGAAGCAGACTAGCCTATCTCCTGCAGCTTTTCTCTCCCCTACTCCAAGAATAGATTTGAAAGCTGCCAGCAAACAAAAGAATAAGGGAATAGTCATGCAAATAAAAGGGTCTCAGGACAAAAACACATTTTTCGAAACAGTGAATTTTTACCGTGTTGAGTTGTGTATTCTTTTTATTCAACTGTGTTACGGCCTCTTCAAGATCTGACAAGAAAACTAAGAATGTCAATATTTGCTTTCAGTTATTTTATTGGATTTTGTTTTCTTTATCTCTTTCTAGGAATTCTAGATAATAAAATTGTATATATATATATATATTATATAACTTCTATAAATCTTAGAGGAAAAATACAATAATGGACTTAAATTGACTATTTGACAGGTTAGATAAGGATTTATAAATTAAATTTTAAGCCATGATTACGTTATCTACCATATTTTTAACTTAGCTTTTCATAATATTATGCGATCATTAATTACTACCCAATATTTCTTTCTTCTGTGAATTAATAGCAAACTCTATATATAAAACTCAAAATTCAACAAATTTATATCTACCGTTTAAATATATTCACCGATCACATACAATCTCTCAATCATAAATAATTAGTGGTACACTGTTGCCAGCAAACTTATAAAATCGTCAAACAGATTTGTCAAACACGATAGATTTGTCTCAAATTAATAAATAAAAATTTAAGAATATTTTTTTAATCCAAACAGAAAGACAAATAACATTTTTGATATTTTATTAAAAAAAAAATATCTAATATTTCTTTCTTCTGTGAATTAATAGCAAACTCTATATATAAAAGTCAAAATTCAACAAATTTATATCTACCGTTTAAATATATTCACCGATCACATACAATCTAATCTAACGGCACAAGGTCAGGCAAATATAGTAGGTATGGCAATACATCCCATCCAAGCTCCAATATTTTTTGGTGGGTGATCAAACTTGTGTGTGGTCTTACATTATTGTGATGGAACACAATTCGTTTACTATTAATAAGCTCTGGACATTTCTGGATGATGGATTCGTTCAAAATGTTCAATTGCTAACAGTACACTTCTGAATTGATTGTTTAGTTCCTTGGTAGAATCTCAAAAAAACACAGCACCTTTAAAATCCCACCGTACTGAGAGCATAATCTTCCTCTGATGAATGTCTGCTTTCAATGTCGTTTGAGGCAGATCATCACGCCAGGACCAAGATCATTTGTGCACCACATTGTTGTAAACAATCCACTTCTCACCACCAGTTATCAATCGCCTCAAAAACGGATCATTTTCCTCACGTTTAATGAGCATGTTGCAGATGTTTATGCATGCTGTCAAATGAACTTCTTTGAGTTCATGAGGAACCCAAATATCAAGCTTGCTTATGTATCCCAGCTTCTTCAGGTGGATGTGAATGGTTGAATGATGGATGTTCAATGTTTTTCAATCTCTCATGTGTGTAACAATGGTTTGACTTAATTAATGCCTTTATTTTATCATCATCAACCTCAGTTGGCCTTCCTGGCTGAGGAGCATTGTTGAGATCAAAGTCACCAGCACAAAATTTCGTGAACCATTGTTGGCACTGATGTTCTTGTAGAGCATTGCCACCGTAAACTTTATACAACTTTTCACAAGCTTGACACGCATTTTTCCCTTTACAGAAGTAAAACAATAAAATATGGCAAAAATGCAAAGTTTAGTCTTCCATCTTCAACTTCTTGTAAAATTTATAAAAAATAAAAAAAAATGAATCAATTTTTTTTAAAATGAAGCTAAAACTATCAGCTGTTAAATGACAATAAAATTTGTAAAAAAATAAAAAAATGGATCAATTTTTTTTAAATGAAGCTAAAACTATCAGCTGTTAAATGACAATAACTTTACATAGATGAATGACTCCAATACTTCCAAAAATGAACAATCTCATCTGTTACGAAAATGCATCATGACTTTTCAGATAACCCAATATTATAAAACAGGTATATAATTCAAAAATTAAACACAGCATTGTCAAATATTTGTTTTAAAAACTTTTAATAATTATTATTAATTTAAATGTATTTTAAATAAATTAATTGAGGAAATATTTACCATACATTGATTTATTTTTTGAAAGTGTATTTTTTTTTGTATAAATTTACAAATAAAACTTATAAATAAATTATAGAAAACTTCTTTTAAGGGAAGGATCTAAGCATATATCAATTATGATATAAATTCTTATTTCTTTAAAATCTTGCATATTAAAAGAGAAATATTAATATATAAATAATTATAAAAAACTACCTACTTTTTTCCTAATAAGAGACATAACACCAATACGAGTGAGTACATGCTGACGGGATAAACCTTCCCTAGGAACGCCATCAGCAAATGTTTCTGAATTATCTGCTCCTGGTTCACATAAATGCCGCATAAATAAAGAAACATATGCCTTGAAATTCTTTTCAGATTTTCCTCTCAAATCTCTAACCAACCTAAAAATATATTTAAAAAAATTTGGTAAGTTAAAAAAATTAAATTTTTACATATAATATTTAAACTTCAAGCATAGATATCAAAATTTGTCTATTGCTTTATGATACAATATATTAGTTGTTTTGAAAAAACTGACAGAGTATATTATGATACAAAAGATATAAAATTCAAAATAAAATTTAAACTAATATCCAAACATTACAATCATCGCAATATACAATAAAGATCAGTGCAAAAGAATAAATTTTTGGATAGGGAAATAACTCTAAGAGAACTGAAGTTGAGATATAAAAGTGATCAAGGAGAAATGGAGAAAATGAGGTGATTCATAATTTCTGTAATAGTGGCTAAACTTGTTTTGAGAAAATAGGGCCACACTTGACCATATCAAACTATAGTTTGATATTTTCATTCAGGTTGATATTTGCATTCAGGTTAAAACTAAAATGGGATAATTGTTATTTTTATTTCTGTAAAATAACATTGATGACAATCATAAAAATGAGCTGTGATTGCAGCAGACTTTCGTACGTACTACACTGCACTGATATCAAATGCACTGGGAGATGGCATAGGAGTATCAAAGCAACAAATTCGTAATTTCAGATTTATGTGAGTACAACAATTTGTAAAATCGCACTAAAGTGAATCAATAAAAAATATAGAATTTGAAAAAACCATGTTATATCAAAATAGTGTTAAACAGAGCAGCATTAAATGGAGTCTTACTATACAGAAGTTTTATTCATAAAAGCCAAAATGAATGTAACATTTTTGGAAGTGGATATCTTCAATATTCTAAAATAAAAATCACTATCAGAGTTATAAATTAAATTGCTGAAGATTGAGTAATTCTGAAAATATTATGGTTGTTTTTGCCTTTAATGGGGTAAAATATGTTTTTCATTAATATTACTGCTGTTAAATGCTGAATTAGGGATTTTTACTAGGGTCCTTCAGAATAAAGTAAAAGTTTGGCATAAAAAGTCAAGGAATACATTTGACTACACACATGACACAAATGGAAAAATACATATTGTAAAATAGAATGATAATTCAATAGTAAATATAGCCAGTAATCATCTGTATATAAAACCAACTGCAATGTTTCTTAATTATCCCTAATGAACTATTTTAGAATTAAACTGCCAAATTAATTATTATTTAATAATGATAGTGGCACCATAGCATAATTATTAAATAATCATTAATTTGGCAGTTTAATTCTAAAATAGTTCTCTAGGGATAAATTTGTCTAGATTAGAATATTTGGATAAAAATTCTCTAGTTAGATTCAATTATGATTTAAGATTTGAACTATTCAAAAAACAGAAGTTTAGAACTGCAATCTTAACATATAGTAAAGTACGAGGGTTGTTCAACCCAATCCGGGACTTTTTTCTTTCCAGGTTTAAATGGACACCTAGGCTGCAGGTTTTGTATGCAGTAGAAAATGGCACCTATGTCCTGTTACTGGTAGACGGCACTCATTTCCCACGCTTCTGGATAGACCGTTATTCATGATGGCAGACAACAATGTGAACGTCTACGTGGAACAGCATGTTGTGATGAAGTTTTTAGTGAACGAGGGCATAAAATGCTTCTGGATAGACCATTATTCATGATGGCAGACAACAGTGTGAACGTCTACGTGGAACAGCATGTTGTGATGAAGTTTTTAGTGAACGAGGATACTTGTAAGATGGATTGAGACAAATTGTTATTCAAAAAGCGTAAAAAAACATTTTCGGACTTAACGCTTGAACGAATCAAATTATTGGAAAAAATCGTCTTAATCCTATTGGATGGATAGACTGATGATGTCATTCAAAGTACCCCCTGACAATCAGAATAAGATTTATAGCGTAATAAAATGTCTTGGCTGAAGGTTATATTCAATTTTTTTTTTAATGTAAAATAAATGCGGATATGCAAGAATATAAAACTAAATTTTTTAATCCGTCGACATAATTTTGATTAGCATTAATAAATATCGCATTATTCAAAATCGAAACGGAACTGAAAACAGTGTAAATATCATTTAAAAATAAATAAATGATCAATTACTTAATTACAATTAAATAATAAGAAGCGGAACTGTCACATTATTAATTGCAATTAAAAACGCTATTGAAAGTGACATATTTAATTTTAAAAGCAATCAATTACAATTAAATATGTTTTTTATTATAATTAATGTATGTTACAGCGAAATAGATCAATATTAAAAATTAATTGTAATTAAATAAAAAATAGTAAAAGATTAATTTCAAATTAAATGTCGTTTTTAAAAAGTGTTGAATCTAGGTTGTAGTTTTATTAAAAGTAATTTCGGTATTTAATCGAGTCTTGATCCCAGTTAGAAAAGATGGTTTACTCAACAGTCTGGTCGATCAAACTCCGAATTGAGCGGCATTATAGTAATTGCTTCAGCATATCATCATAAAAATCCGCTTTAAATTACTTTTCAGTGTTTCTTCGTGATGCCAACGTAACATTTCTCTTACGCAGCATTTCGATAAGTGTACTTATTACTGAACTTCTCAGTATAACTTATTTTGGTTTTATGATGATTATTGAAGATTTTAAAGCATTTAAACCGTCTTTTATGATCCTTCTTTTAAAAATAAAGTAATGATTATTTTTCGTGAGGCGAATTTATAATACAAAAACCTAAAATATGAAATTCTAAGCAGTAAAATTTTACGGTAAAACTGTAAAAAAATTATTTTTCTGAAGACGTTAAAATTCGTCTTCGCTTTTAAGAACTGCTTAGTGCTTAGTTGAAGTGAATCATCGATCTGTGGCATGAATAATTGTTAATTTTTTAAAATTAACTTACAAGTTAGTTGTTTAAATATTAATGCTTACTTTCCACGAACGGATTTTTACTGAAGGAAGACATGCAAGGCGGAATAATCATTTTAATGTACCATGATATCGAAAATTCTGCATTTAAAATGTAGATATGCATGGAAAATGTTTGCGAAAAGTATCAAAAATTTTTGAATTTAAAATTTAGGTAAGTAGAAAAATATGTTGACCTAAAACAGTTCGCATAAGTTTTCTCTCTCTCTCGCTCGTTTTTTTTTTTTCCTTTGAAAAATATTTAAAAATTTGTGCCGCTATATTTTATAATCAAACTTAATTCGTTAATTTAAATCTTTTAACCATAACTTAAAAAAAATAATTATAATTAACCGAAAGGATGCAATTAATCATCCGTTAATTTAAAACAGTACTAACCATAAAATATTTGCAGCTTCTCTGTATGATTAATTATTACTGACAAATTTAAATTTTACCATATTAAAATTCTTAGCAGATTACACACCTTTACTAAAGCTTCCAAAGCTATAAAACACTAAAACGTAAAGTATCGCTGGCTTAATGTTTATTATATATAAAGTAATTAAATGGTAATTAAATGCTTGATTTATGATTTTAGTCGTAAGGGGTAAAAATTCGAAAATAATTTATTGCATTTATTACTTTTATTTAATATATACTTGTATTGATTAATAAATAAAATGGGATCATTTTTACCATAGAAAAATGCAACATTTATCTTAACAAAATATTTTAAGTGGAATGGCTTGTTCAATTGCCCTTAGTAATTCCAATTTGTAGATCTGCTTTACATGCATAATAAAATCGATCCGGATGCGGCTTTGTGAACAAATAAAGTCGAAAGACGGCTTAAACTAGATAAAAACAAATTCCGTAGATCAGAAAATTTTTTAAAAGTTTTTTCCAATCCAATAAAAATAAGATATAAAAGAAAAAACATTCAATTCTTTTCTTATCCAATAAAGAATATTCTTATATTCATTTTCAAAAGTTTATCAAATGCCTATTGTTATCGCTCGACAAAAGTCGTATATAGATTTGCCGTGTTTTTATTTAGTTTTCCAGTTTAAAAATTTATTTTTGCAACAAGAAAAAAATGAGTTACATTTTTGTAAATATTTTATTTAGTAATTAATGAATTTCCCTTAATTATTTTCCGTGATATCGATTATGTCCTCGGAAAACACGGAATATTTTCCGAATCAAAAGAGTCGTTTAGCCAAAAGGTAGTATTTTAATTAAGAATCGACGATTAAGATAACATTATTAAACCTGTAGTTGACTGTTAACACAATCAGGTAGTTTCCTAAAACTTTCTGACAAGACGAGTCTAGACAGCAGACTATCAAAAATAAAAATGGCTGTTAAATTTTCACAGAATAAAATTTAATTTAATACAGTATAGTACTGTATATGGAAGCAATCAGAGTGAAATCGACAAAACTATTTTTCCATATACACTACAGTATATGGAAAAATGGTTGTCGGTTCTATCGATTTCACTCTGATTGCTCGAGATTCGAAATTAATCAAAAAACGTAACAATAACGTATGACGTAATAGTCGCTTGCATTTGTTTAAAATAGAGCCCCTATAAGTACAGGCCAGGCCGTCCGCCATTTTTAATCCTCCACTAACTCGTTCTTTAAACTCAGTGAGAAGATAATGCAATTTTTAAAACATTATATTGATGTAAAGATAACGAAATAACATTAAATAAATTTAATCACGAATCGAAATTGTGAAATTTATTTTAATTTACTTTAGATTATTTTTCGAATAATGTTTCAGCGAAAAAATTTTCTTTACTAAAAATATTTAAAATATTAACCAAACTCAAAATAATACTAACAATTATTTTTTGTACTAAAGATTTTTAAAACAATTATATAATTTATTGAACTTTAATGAGCTTCTCACTTCATTTATTTATATATTTAATGTTGAGCTGATTCAAAAACAGATTTATTTATAAAAATGTAAATTAAATATAAGAATCAGTTTCTAGCAAGTTTTCTGTATACAGTTTGGTGATTCCATCCATATAGCAAATCATTTTTTCTGATTGTATATAAAATGAATTATAACATCAGTTATTTCATCAAAGGCTTAAAATTTATTTCACAACATTTTTAAATTCACAAACATCAGACATAATATAGTAAACAATATATAATTTTATTGACATGAAAAATTTTATACAATTCTAAAATGAACTATAAAAGAATAAACTGAAATGATTATTTAATTCTAAAAAAGATACAAAACTATTTATATATGGTTTTATTTTGTTTAAACCTTGTATAATGGATTCTTTGGACCATTTCTTCCAACGTTTTCTGCCAACAATCAGACATTTTACTTGTTCAGGAGATAATATTTTGCAAATGGCATTTTTTAAGTCTCTAACTTCATCTTGAGTTTTATATAATAATTTTAGTGTTTCAAGATGTGTTTCCCCAAAAATGAAGTTAGGATTGTTACAGGGCTTCTTACAGGGCACTGTCATCTCAGAAGACATCTTCACTTGATTGGGCTTGCTGATAGCCCCATGTGTAGAAAATGTCAGTATGAGGAGGAAACTCCTCTTCACATTTTATGTGAATGTGTGGCCCTTTCGTGGCTTAGGCGTGATCTCTTGGGGATGTATTTTTCTGTTCCCGAGGATCTTGCTTCTGTCCCATTGAAGAATATACTGTCGTTTGTTTTTAAGACAGGCCTTCTTCTGGGATAAATTGATTGGGGGTGCACAATAGACCAATGTTGGTCGCAGTGCTTGGGCTGAAATAGGCCCCTCCCTATTCTATTACTACTACTAGAGCTGTTTGATATTTATTTGGTCTAAAATTGGCAGTATAAGAACTGAATTAATTTGTTATAAACTTATGCTAATAAATTGAATAAATTCTCAAACAAGTTAAATAACAAAAAATAAAATATATTAGACTCACATTTACAAAAGTGTTAATTACCTTTATTTAAACTTTAATAAAGCACAATGAAATAAAACCACAAAACTTATAATGAAATAAAGCACAATGAAATAAACAACAAAACTTATTTAATCTAATTCAAATATCCAACAATCAAGTTTTTCATAAGAAACAAACCATAAATACTATTTAATTCTACTACTTCCACCACCAATACAAAATTTCAAGCAATTGCAGACCTTTACAAGAATTTGAATATCACTCAACCAATTTCACTTTAGATCCAACAACTCGCTGTGTCACTGGTTGCTTCTGTTTTTATACCAAGTGACATACAGTCCCATATTGCTTCATTTACATAACTTCATGCAACAAGTTTAAATTTATTAGCTTACAGAGTAATCAATTCATGTCATCCTCTTTACAAATTAATTATGCACTGAACAAAACCTTGATACGAGATCATTCTTATTTTCTCACATCGGATCAGTGGTAAAGCTTATTTAGATTAGATGATGACGTCATTAGCCGAGACAGCTCAAATGGAAGACGGATATCCATCCATAACACATGATTGCGAAAAATTGAGATGGAGAATATAGAAGTAAATCAACTCTTAAACTAAAATATAATACGTTAGATAATAACGAAAAATAATAAAAGAACATAATAAAATAATAAAACAGGATAGGTCAGAGTTCACCTCTTCACATCTTATGTGAAAGTGTTCATTTTTGCAATCCCTAAACTTTTTTACAAGTAAGTATAATTTTATAATTGTTCATTTGAGTTTAAATACATGCCTAAAACACTATTTACCGGTATATCAAATTATTTTTTAAGACCGTATTATTGAATATGTTATATTGCCCCGGAAAAAATATCTTTGGGACATTTGTAACATATTTCTTTGGAGTAAATGCAACAGATGTTATTACATATTCAAATCAACAACCAATCAAAGCATTTGAAAGTTTGCTGTTTAAGTTTTTGGAAATGGTTAAATAAACTCTCTACCCAGAGAAAATAAGGCAAAAGGGACTGGGCAATGAATCAAAAGTATTAATCAAGGCTGACATACAAAAAAAGACTTAAGAAAAGTAAAGAAAACAAGAAGACAAAGCCAAAGTGCTATTAAAAAAGTGTCTAGAAGTGAAGAAGAAGAGGATGGAATAGAGTGAGGAGTTAGATAATGATCAAGAATTTTTAGAAAGTCTTGAAGATGAAATGGAAATACAGAACCAAGAAGAAAATAGCATGATGAATAGAGATATGGGTAATGACAAGTGGGTTTTAGTGAAATATACTCCAAAAAGTTATTAAGCATTTTGTTGGTCACATAACTAGAGCAGTTGAAGATGAGTGAGACATGAAGTATTTGAAAAGAATTGCCACAAAATGGGATGATACATTTAAATTTGAGTGTCTTCTGTTCAGGATCTGGACACAGTTACAGAAAAGGATATAGTAAAAATATTGCTAGAATCTTTAACTGACAGCAGAGGTGTACTCTATTTCAATATTCCATTTGATGGATATAATATGTGATTTAATTTATTTTAAATGTTACTTATTTTCATTTTGTGCAACTTGTACCAATTTATTCGATTAATCTTAAACTAATTCAACTATCCTCTCAAGTACTTATTTTGTGCTATTTGTAAAATTTTTCATTATGTATTTTATTTATTTATTTATAATAAACAATGTAACATATTCTTCAGGGTTTTTATTAAAATCTTACTTGAATGAAAAATCAATCCTTCTGATCTTAATTTATTTAAAAGTTCATAAATCTTTCAATTTTGATGCAATTTAGTTGAATTTTGAACCATTTTTATATAATGAACAGATCTTTTATATTTGCCCCCATAATTCTGTATACTACAATATCTATGGCTCCTACTTAGCCACTGTTACATTTACCTCAATAAGGGGGACAAATGTAACATGTTAGCAAGGTTTTAAAAAAATTCTGTTGGAAAAAAGCAGATTTAGTTTTTTATCAAACTTCTCTTATAAATCAACAGCATAGTAGTACAAGTTCCTTCTGTATTTTTTACAAAATTTAATTTGCATATTTTATAATTTTTATAAATGTTAGATTGTCAACTATTGAAAAAAATCTGTTGCATTTACTCCATCTCACCTTACATAATATTCTGTATTTTTCTAAGTTCTAAAATTCCTACTTTTTATTACTATTTTTTATAGACATCAGCTCTTATAAAAGGAAAGGTTTTTTATTATAAAACATTTTTGGTCTTTCTAAGAGACCTGCTTCAGTATACACACTTATTAAAAAATAAACTGATATTAACTGTCTATTACATTTAAAATAAAATATTTTTTTTTATCTATTTCACTTTTTAAATAGGATAAGCAATTTTTATTGAATATAATAAAACAATTATAAACTTCATATTTACTAATAATTGACAAAGATGAAGTTCATAACAGTTTTATTATATTTAAGATGATTTATTTATCATACATAAATCAAAAGTATTGAAACAATTAAAGTTAGAATTTATAATATAAAAATCTTTGATATTTACCTATTATTCTTTGTTTTAATTCATTGCTTGATAACTGGAAGACATTCTCAATTTCTCCTGCATCACTCACATATTTAGTTTCAATTTCCAAAAAAAATTTCTCTACAAATGGACAAGTATATCTAGTTTTGGTATAGGGGTAAGCATTCCATGCTTCTTCTTCTACCATAAGAACTGACTTTGGCAGAAGTGTCTTTAACCAACCTATAATTATTAAAAATATCTAAAACATCTGACAATAAATTCAAATACAGTAATATGTATTTGAATTATTACATAACACTTAATATAATTTGAAATATTATGATATTCTACAATAGTCTCATTTATTTGAATAAATTTTTCTGAATCTTTCCAAATAATTGATTTTTAAAGAATATTTATTAATGGATATTATTTAAAAAAACATAAAAATACTAAAATAACTACATAAAATAAATATTGAAATTATAAAATATACAATTACAGATACATAATAAAGTAAATAATATTTTTGATATCATTCAATTATGTATAAAATATTGTTCAATTATATTTTTCAAAAATATGTTATACTTTATAATGTGCTGAAGATGGGTTTACTTATCTTCAGTACATTATAAAGTATAGAGCACATTAATGTTGGGTAAACCTACATGAATTAAATAAATTGTGAAATGTTATTGTCTGCTAACTAGTGCTAGTATTGATGTGTTTTTAATAATATGTTCATTTTTAAAATAAGAAAATAAAATTAAAATTAAATAAACAATGATGCAAAAGACTCTTGCTCTAACAATATACTTCTTCCTGAAGAGCCATCATAAATTGAACATTTATTTCCCCATAGATGATGATATTATACATACAATACAATAAGCAGACCACTCAAAACCTATTGGTGATATTTATTTGTATCTATCATATACTAATTTTTCACAAAATCATAATTTCATTAGATGGTTTATGTTATTTCTAGTAAAACTGTATAAATTTGCTATCTTATTAAGAGTAGACTCAGTCTTATTTGATCTCACTTTAACTGACCACATTTTCTTCAAGCTATGAAAGTAAAAAATAATAAATCATTTGTTAGAAAGAATTCATTTAATAATGTCAAATACTGTGACCAGACATATTGATTAGTAAGATAATTCATGATTGATATAATTCTTATGAAAAATAGTGTGATTTTGCTTCAAAAAGAATTCAAATCAAAAAGATAAATGAAGATTATTGAATTTTTTTCAGAATAAATATTTAATAAAAGTTTATATACAACACACACACACACGTATATATATATATATAATTTTTATTATTTAATTTACAACTTATAAATGGTATTTTTCATGTGTTTTCGGATTAATTGGTAATTCAATTTATCTGACTTAAGGTCCAATCCCACAGGAACTAGTTAATCAGGAATCTAGTGTAATTTAAAATGATCCAATCACTTCTATTAATATATTATAGAACATTTGTGAGGTTTATGAATACCATAGAACAAAGCTGTTTATTAATTGTGACTTAAATTTATTAATTTTTTAAATGAAGAATATAAATGAATCATAATAAAAGTCCACCAAGCTTGCATAAAGCATACACAAAAATAAAAAAATGTTTGAATTCACTATAAATTTGCATACCTACACATATCTACCCCGATCAGAGGGAAGGGAGGTTAAAATAAACAAACTCCATTCCCTGTCTTTTTTTAGTCTCCCTTCTCTGTGTTAATTAGTCTTTCAATAGCCATTGCTGGATGCAGTTCTGTACTGTTTTTCAATTGTATATTAAAGTAACTTAGAAAACAGTGGAAACACTTACGCATTGATTACAAGTTAAATTTGTAATAAAAACAAAGCCCTTTAGCAGTCAAAAACTGTAATAGTTACTGAGGAAGACACCAAAGTCCATTGAAAACATTTCTGAATAAAGTTTTTGACTGCTAAAGGGCTTTTGTAAACAAATCATTTTAGTGTAATTTCTCATGCAGTTCATTTTTCAGCTTGAGAACTTTAATTTATATGAAATACATAAATAATAAACTAAGATGTAAAACAATGCACAATCAAGATGTAAATGTGTTTGTTACATACTGTATGCATTCATGTATAAATCAAAACATTTTGTAAAGAAAAAATTCTTATAAAGGAGGATTGATTTATATATAGGACAGTTAAAAGAATTATTATTAAAAGAAAAAAGCATTTTAAGAATTTTCAATTAAAAGAATCAGTAAGAGTCTTTTAATTTTTTTTTGTAATAATAAGTATGACTATACATAAATTAATATTTTTGTATTTAAACTCAATAAAAACACACAGCACTACTAGCAGTAAAGCAAAAAACTACATTTAATAGTTAAAATTCACGCAAACGTTTTTGATGTGTCTCACATCCTCTTCAGGCTCATAAAACATCAGCAGACCACAGAATGCTACTACTATAGCATTGCCATGACAACCTTAATGCTCTCAGTAATAGGATGCTTTCCCATCCTATCACATTTCTCCTTAAAACTACCTACAATTTAAACCATTACAACAGCTTTTAGAAATTGACAGTCCCTTACAATAACAATTTCCATACAAACATTATAATACATTTAAGTAAATATTACCTATTGAACAAATATGATCAAATATATATATATAAAGCAATCATGTTGTGTCCTCTTTGCATTAGTAGCACGGCCTAAGGTAGAGGCTACACACACCATATTTATTTCTAAAAATGCCTATTTACTCTCATTGAAATTATTAAAAATATGGTATATATATTTGTATATAAGCTGAGGAATTTTTACCCAAAAAAATTTTTGAAGAATGGAGATCAGCTTATAATCTAGAAAGCCAGGACTATAACTTTGATATCTGAAATCAGCTGAAAAAGAATCATCCTATATTTTCTAAATGTTTAGAACTATCTGAAAATGCACAAATTGTAAACTAATTAACTTTTCAAACAACTGCTATAAACCTTTTAATATTTAATAAGACTTAAATAACAGCACTTTTTGAAGTTACAGGTAAAAACATATTTACATATTTACATATATCTGATATTTTATTTTTGTATTTTTCGTTTTTTAGTTTTAATTTTCAACTTTTAAATATTGTTAGTTAAGTTCTAAGAATATGTTTGTTCGATGTTCGAATCAATTATGTATAAACGTACCTGAGGACGGTGTAGAAGAACACCGAAAGCGCTAGTACGATATATGTAAATATGTTTTTATCTGTAATATTTCTATTTAATATTAACTGATTATATGTGTGTTAGTGACAGCCATATTTACTTGTTAAAAAAAAATCGATCTACATATTCTTGATGTTATTTGTGAAGTGTCTAATAAATTAACATTTTTGAATTTATTTAAATATGAATATTCACATACATCTACATACCGTAAATAATCTCTATGAATTCAAGATTGCGGATGATCTGACTTCGCGGGACGCACTTTGTGAACCCTTGCTTTAAAGAATCCTTGCAAGTACTAATCATTTTGCCATTTGACAGCTTGATAATACTGATCTTGCAATAATTCCCTCTGAACATTATCTTCACTAGTCTGGATATAGTTATAGGCTCATATAGTTCAAAGACTTTGTGCCTAAAAAGGCAACATGGCCCTGCTCTGCTTTTTATTCCTTTTTAAATTAATTTTTGATAAAGAAGCAATTAACAAATAATTATCATGATATTTGAAAATTCGAATTTTTAAAATATTCTCGAAAATCTTATTTAAGTGCTATTAATTTTTTACTGGTCAGATGAAAGAAACGAAATGTACAATAATATCGTACATTTAATAATATTGAATTTCTCTTATTGGAATAGAAAAAATTTATTAAAAAGAAAATTTCTTTATCAGATGGCGGGAGTTGTATTAAACTACAGTACAGTCTTACCCCAATTTAAATCTTTTCGATTTAGTCATTTTCGACTTTACGTCGGTTTTTTTGTTAATAGGGAAAAATCTACTATGGGCTGGGTCTCACAGGCGTAAAACGAGATGTAAATAAGCCAGTGTATTGATGCTGATGATGTCATTTCCGCTATATGGCTAGATGCTGCGTTTTCACGTCAAAGTTTTGCTCAATTTTCAATACAGCATACAAATGTACATTAACCATTCGTCCAATTGAGTATTGAGCTGGTTGAATCGAGTGTGATACGGTTTCTACATTTAAAGGATTTATAGGTGGTCTAGGTTGTTTTTTAAAGAGTTTATTCGACTTAAGTCGCGAGTCTCGGAATGAATTAACGTCATAAGTCGAGGCATGACTGTATAACTAAGAGTATAACGAAAAAAATTATACTGTTACCTAAAAATATAAGGATTCTATCCTCGTCAACGAACAAAACTCGGAAAATTAAAGACAAATTCACTAGCACTTTCAAACTACCTGTAGTGTCTCTCTTCTGTTTACAAAATTATACTGTTAACTAAAAATATAAGGATTCTATCCTCGTCAACGAACAAAACTCTGAAAATTAAAGACAAATTCACTAGCACTTTCAAACTACCTGTAGTGTCTCTCTTCTGTTTAGAATTAACTGGGTTTTATTACAGTATCTAGGATGTAGGATTAGTCCCAAACGATCGACGTCGCCGCGTATTCACGCTAGAAAAGGATTTTGAGACAAGCATTGGTTGCCATTGTGTCGCTATCGTATCCTTTTGAAATCACGCTAGATTGTCTTATGGGGTGTGACCGGCGACTAAAGCCCTATTCTCCGAATTAAATATTTCGGTCAACAGACTTGTGCATTTCAGACCAAGTGTGTACAGGAAAAACGAAGTAATGGATAACATTGAAACTCGAAAATAGATAATCGATACTGATTGAATCTCATTATGTGCGTCACAAGCTTCAATGTTCATGGCGCGGTGGAAATGTGCTGCACTTCCTCCCTGAAGAACTCGGGTTCAATTCCCAGATCCCATACCTCCAGATTTTTCAGGAGGAATCCGGGCTTGGTTCGTTGAACCCATCCTCCACCTGATGGCTGACCCCACTAGGGATTTGGGCTACCCTGCTGGGAACTAGAATGCCCCGCCGCTTAGTATCACTTATACCAGGGCTGTCCAATCCGCGGCCCAGGGCTCTAATGAATGCGGCCCATCATAAAATCGTAAATTTCCTTAAAACATTGAAATTTTTATGTAATTATGTTTTTTATTTTTTTGTAATACAGCGTTGTAATACTTTTTATTAAAAAGTATTACAACGCTGTGTGAATTACAAAAAATGACATTGTTATTTTTAATAAAAAGTATTACAACGCCATATCATCAAATATCCCACCAATAAAGAAAAAGAAATTTGTTTCATTTTTGTATTAAAAAAATAATGAAATTTTTATTATTTAAATACCTAGCTACATTTTCTATTTCCATTTTATAAAATATTTATTTCAGTGATTAAAACTTCCGGATCTGCTCAATGATTTTAAAAAATTTATGAACGAAAAGAAGTCAAAGATTATTATGCTACGACATTTATTTGTCAAGGTGGATATTATATATTGTGCTTTATTTACTAACTTTTTTGTTTAACAATTATCGTTAGAATTAGTATATTTTATGTGCGGCCCGAAACAATGTTTTTTTTCTTCAAATGTGGCCCAAGGAAACAAAAAGGTTGGAACCCCTGACCTATACAAGAGAAAGCAGCGGAAAACTGCTCAGAAAAAACTTCAATGTTCTATTTCGCCGACTTGTTTGCAAATACAACATAAAATAACGTTACGAACTAAGAATTTATACTCTGTCGCTTGTTTCGTTGCTTAGCGTTCATTTTTATTTTCATTTTGCTAACTTGTTACGAGAATATAAATTCTCTCATAACAAGTTAGCAAAATGAAATTTGAACGCTAAGCAAAGAAAGGTACTCGCTGTTTATAAAATGATGTTAGCAGCTGCAGTAAATAAGGAAACTGAAACGAAATAGAGGAAGAGAAAATGTTGGATCGAAGATATTTATAAGAAGAGATACGAAAATGGTTTCTATGCAAATTTGATTAAGGAGATGAGATTTAACGATAGAGAATCCCGTTATCTCGACTCACTTGTCAGTCAAAGTTCCAACTATTCAACATCATAAAATGCATGGATTTCATTGGCGGACTTACGTTGATGGATTTTACCGTCGCGGTAAAATTCGTCACATAACGTCCATCAATGAAAGTTAAATCCACAAATGGTTTAAGTTAAATCCATATAGACCAGGGATGCACAGACTTATTTAAGACCAGGGCCGCATAAATTCACTGTGACTTATAGGAGTGCCATCAAAAAACTATGAAAGTTATATATAATTATATCACGTTTATTAATATGTGTTACAAAGAAACGTAATCAAAAGTAAACAAAGAATTTTTAATTGGATGCGTGGTATTGCATTGATTTAACAATTTTTTTATGTTAGGTTCGACATTTGTAGTAGCCAAACGCAAAATTGATTCTAAATTTTCATTTATTAAGTGGCAGTGCTAATTACAATTTATGCGCATGTACATTTTTAAATTATCTCTTTCACACACACAAATATAGTAAAAATAAAAAAAATATCTCTTATTATTATAAATCAAATATGATTATTATTTTTTTCTTATTGTTTAAAAACATTATTATCGGACCACTGTAAAAATAATTTTACGTCAGAAAAATATTATTTGAAAATGCATTGTTTAAAACTATAAATAATATTTCGTTGATTGTGTGACTTGTTAAAATAGCACATGGTGAGGCGGACCGCAAACAAATCAACGGAAGGCCGCGCTTTGTGCATCCCTCTGGATGGTAGCGGTTTTTACGCCGCGACCACTGCTTTCGTCACGTGCGTATTTTCCACCGTGATTCCGCGCTAGTGGGAACCAACCTTTTAATATCCTGTCGTCAGCGATCCGGTCAGCTCATTTGGGACCAGTCTAACGATCTTAATATAGTTGTAGATTATAGCGTTTATTTAGTTTCTTTCTTCTACAAATTATATTATTATACATCAGTTTTATGATTTTAAACACATACATAATCAATTTTTTATTTTTTATTACGATGATTTTTTTTTATGATTTTGAAGAATTATTTTATGAAGGCTGAAACTATTCCTTAGCGCCACCGCTGACGCAGTGTAATAACCATTGATTTTAATTATGAACGTTACATATATGGAATGTAAACTTTAAAATCAGCGAATTATTTCAAATCATAACATGATTTAGGAATCATCTATAACTATGCCACGCTATTTTGAACACTTGATTCTCTCCCTCCCTCAGGGCCGCATTTACCATTAGGCGCATTAGGCGCAAACTGGAGTTTTACTTTCTATAAGGCCACATTTTAAAATTTTAATCCTCACAAACAATAATATAAAAACCGATCTAGTTGCAGAATTAAATACTTATTCTTGAATATTAAATTCATAATATAAAAACTATAGGCTGCTGAAAAATTTGTGAGGCCTCCCGCCTTCATTTGAAATACCGGGTGGCCATAAAATAACGTGAGGTGTTCAGAGTGTCTAGTGCGTCATGTATTAGACCAGTGGTTCTCAAATTTTTTTCCCCCGGGCCGCATACATTTGTTTGTTACATTAAGCAGGCAGCAACATGCTATATCAGCAGTCAGCAACTGGTTGGTGTCACGTGAAAAGAGTCTGATTTCTAAAAAATCGCCTACAAAAAACTCTTGACTTCTCAATTTCATGAATGCCATAGGTCGTTTGTTCCAAACACCCTATTACCTGTAAAATTTTATGAGTGCATTAAGAAGGACCTAGCAAATTAGGAAAATTCTAATTTTTCCTGATTAAAAAAATTTTTTTAATATCAGAATTTTTATTTTTGACTGTGGGTGAAGAATTCGGCGCTTTCATTAAATTCATGACTGTGCGTTCCGGGCCGCAGGTTGAGAATGGCAGTATTAGACGAAATGTAACAAAATTTGGTGGATGTACACAGTGGAACATGTGGCTTCGATTTCGAAAAAAAAACAAAAAACAAATTTAGTACCAAAAGTCGCCAACAGGCGGATTGTAGCGCTGCAGAAGTGTAGAATGTGTGATTAAGGAATGCGTAATCGCCAAATGAGACAGTACACATCAAGTTTCTGAACAATACATGCTAATATTAATTGTTAATTACCATGAGGTTCAATATGACCACCATTCAGATGTTCCAAGAACTGCATGCTGCGCACGACATCTTCCATGCCAAACTGTAAAAACATCATTTTTTATAAAGTATAATAAACAATACAATATAATGAACAATACAACGTTTTAAACAATCATATTATTACTTAAAAAATTAATTTTGATATTTTTCACAAGAATGAACTTTTTTAATAAATCGGGATTATGTTTTAAAAATTCATAAAACTCTACACATATCATGTCGAAGTTGCATTTGGTATAAATACATGCTTCCGATATTTCGACGTGTTTTAAAAATTCATAAAACTACACATATCATGTCGAAGTTGCATTTGGTATAAATACATGCTTCCGATATTTCGACGTTTAAGTGTTTTCTTAGTGGTCCACATATTATTTACTATTGAAAATATCCGTTCAGAGGGGACAATACATCCTGGAAGATAAGAGCAGAATTCGACGATTTTTAAAATGTTTTTAAACAATATATGTTTGTCTGTGAAATATTTAAAAATTCTAATCCATCTATGTTGGCAGGATTCGTCATTTTGTTGCCATTCTTCGATCTTTTCACCGGTACATAATACAGAAAATGACAATGTTATGTTTCTGTGGACCATCGGTTGTCGGTTGCCAGTACAATATTCACATTAGTATTTCAATTCACAAAATAAAACAAAATGGTCATTTTAGAAAAAATAAAATAAATCTAAAGAACAGAGCAGTGAAATAAAGGACATATGGTCACTGTAGTTATCTCACTGATATTAATGAAAATGGAGTTTTAAAATAACAAATGAAAGTAATAAAGTTTCAGCATTGTACATTTACATTATACAATAAACTTATTATCATGCTTACTATATATGTAAGAAATTGATGCAACATGCCATTGGCTTTGTATATGATGAGAACATCACAATATTTTTAAAATATTGATTCAATAGATATACAGTATTTTAATTACATAATAATAAAGTATAAAAATCAAAAGTTAACTTTCTAAATATAAATTAAAATTATAAATTTATTGATTACGATATGTTGTTATTTTATCAGATGTCGTTATTGTATGTCATGTGGAGATTGTGGACACCGTAGAATTCTTCAGATACGAGAACGGTGTCGTTGCGTTAGTTTGCTGTTAGTTAAAAGTGATGTCCAGATTATTAGCTTACTCTGTTATTCGTTCGATCAAATCTGTTTCTCGTTTAACATATTTTAGAACAATGTCTACTGGATTCTTAATAGATGATGCAAAATATTCTTTTCTAAAAGAATTGGGATTGGAAAAAAGAAATCAGGGTGTATATAATGGTCGATGGATTGGAAATGGAAAAGTAGGTAAAAATAGTATATGATTTTTCATGAAATTTATATAAATGCATTGAAATTGATACTTGTTACTATGTATTTATAAGATCATAAAGTTTTATCGTTTTGTATTGAAAATTGGATAAGATCCATTTTATCGTCGATAGACATATAGACAATGAAAGTAGTCTGCTATAATGCCTTGCAATGATTCGCGTAAAGTATCTCGGCGCGACGTAAAATTATGATGATAGAATGATATTTATTATATGATGTTCAGTACAATTGTCGCCTTACCGAAGAACGGCGAAAGAATACAGATTGAAAGAGGGGCCAAAACATCCAAAAAATCCTAGTGGATCAGGGGTCAAAGGTCAAACGTTTACGAGATATAGTGCCGTAAAGTTCCGTTGGTTGCAAACTGTGCATGCGGTTTGATGATATGCCTGGCCTCACCGCAGTCTGCGACGCGACTCGTCCCTTTCCCGTGCTCCGCTACCTATGCCGCCAATACGCCTCTGTATCTCGTAAATGTTTGACCTTTGACCCCTGGTCCACTAGGATTTTTTGAGTATTTCAGACCCCTTTTCTACTTGTACCACTTTCGCCGTGCTTCGGTAAAGCGACAATTGTATCCTTTCGTCCATTATACCAAGATCTGTAGCATTTTGACAGACACATTTAAGATGCGATATGAATTAATTGGGTGGCATTATAACAAGTCATATATAGTAGTAGTAAATTCGGTACGACAGGAGAAAAAATCCCAGCGGAATTTCGACATGCCCTTTACCTTATTCCCAAATTAAACACTCCTGAATTCATTGGTGAAGGTCCCACGTGGGGCAGAAGCCCCATTCTCAAGTTACGGGGCCCCAAATTTGGGGCTCGGAAAATTTGGGGCTGATTTTCTGCAAAACTTTTATAGATAATTGGATATTTTAAACGATTTTTAGATGGATCTTATTCCGAATCAATCAATTTAAATATGCTACGACTTACCTTTACGAAGTTATGTGACTTTTTTTCACTTACTGTACGACGATATATTCGTTCTGAAGCTTGGGAGAATTCTCAGATACTTAATTTTTTTACTGTTTTGTATGTAAAACATCCTATTAATTATATTACATTCGTTCACTTTTCCATATTATTCAGTATGGAAAAGTGAACGAATGTAATAAAGGGAATCCTCATATTCCATATTAAGTTAGATCATTAGATGAACTATTTCCCTGTATATTATCATATTGTTTTTCTTTTTAAATATAAGTAATTGTATTATTTAGGAAGCAAAATTTTATTTTAGCAATAAGGGCAAGTTTTTGACTTTATAAATATTAAAAATTAATTGATTATAAAAATGCACACAAAAAAAACAAAGCTCTAAACAGGATAAATACTTTATTAACAGGTTTTACAAAGCTCTAAACAGGATAAATACTTTATTAACAGTATTTATCCTGTTTAGAGCTTTGTTTTTTTTGTGTGCATTTTTGCGAGTGTAACAGGATGGCTTCAAAGTTCTTAATTGGTTATATTTTAATGGAATAAAAAAAATTGTTTGAAACTGGAAAATATCTGAATTGAATTTCTAATTTGCTACAGCATAAAAATTAAACATGGAAAATATTATTCAAATGTAATAGCCAATATTAAACTACTAGAAGTAATAAAAAATATAGTTTCAGATTTTCAAAATAAATGTTGTTTGCTTATTACTGTTGTTAATTTATATACAAGGAGTGATCAAAAAATTTGTATAATGGCAACCCTCTCAACAAATGGTGATGTCTAAGGAAAAGATTGTTTTGTCACATGATTATTTGATTATTGAATTTCCATTTCAGCATATTATCATAAAGCTGTGTCATTGGATTGTCAAAAGTCCAAACATATGGAAAGACAGATGGCTTCTCCATCATGACAATGTGCCATGATTTACTGCTTTGTAAATCAGAGAATTTTTGACAACCTCCATATTCCCTGATTTGGTCCTGGCCAACTTTTAGCTCTTTCCAAAACTAAAAACAGCTATGAAAGGGAAAAGATTTGATAGCTTGGAGGACATCAAAATCAATGTGAAAGTCCAATTATAGACCATATTGAAAACTGAATTCTCTTGATGTTTCAAACAATGGTAGGCTCAGTGGAGTAAGTGTTTGTGTGTACGTGCATGTGCACCCAAGGACAGAAGGTAGATTGTGTATTTTGAAGGTGATTAGAACTATTTTAATGTGAAAGTATGTAAAATAAAGATATCTTGTTGTTATATGAACTTTTTGATCACTTCTTGCATGTATTGTATAGCTAATAAATATATATATTCACTTATATGCTTATTTTTTTAATCCCCATTACACTCCTCCCAATTTTGTTCTGGGTGCTATCATGAAAAAGATGGCAATATTATCTCATACAAATCACTGTCAAAGTTGCTAAGTATACAGATTTATGCATAGAAATAAAAGACCAATTACATAAGTATAAAACAATCACAGTACAATTGTCAACTCTGTCATTACTGTTATTCTTAGAACACTGCATCAAGATCTATAAACATTAGATTTATATATGAACACTTATTTTGAGTAATGATCCCCAAAATGTATCACACACATCTCTAAACATGTGTAAGAAATTTTCAGGAATGAACATTTTTTGCTTGTCATAATACATATCTGTTGTATGGTGTATGTGCTATCATTCTTTATGAATAAAATAGATGCATGTTATTCTTTTTTATTGGTATAGAGCTGCATGATTAAAAAGGTTTAAAGACTGCTAATTTAGAGTTATAGAAAGCAACAATTCTAAACACATACAATATAATTAGAAAATTTTTTGATGCAAATTTCCCACATTAATACTTCTTGTAAGCATACAATAATTTACCTTCTCTGAGTAAGTTAATTGATAATTGACCTTGGTCTGTATAGTAACTTTTGCCAGGGAATACTTTGTATAGGAAATTTTTTTCAATCATATAATAATAGTAAAAAGTGCTCCTATGCAGCAATCAAAAAGGGAGAATATGATGAACAAACAAGAAAAAGGAAAAGACCAGAATTTTTTGAATTGAACTTTTAAGCAACTTGAAAGTATTAGCAGTAGAATCATTTTCTGTACCTCCTTTGCACAAGTTTATCAATTTGCATATCTATTATTATCAAATTCTTGTGTAAAGGAGGCACAGAATATGATCTTACCGTAAAACTCTTCGATTTGCTTAAAAGCTCAGTTGTGATAAAAAAATTTTATCTTTTTCTTTTTCTTACTAAGCAAGGAAATTTTTGATAAAATTCTTCTCTTCAACTTATTCTTGTTTATGTATCATATTCTTCTTTTTGATTCCTCTGTAGGAGTATTTTTTCAATTAGTCATATGATTTTTTTTGATAAGACAAACAAAAATGAAATTAAAAATTTTATATTTCATTGCATAATGGACTTTAGAGCAATGGCTTTTACTGCTAGGAAAAGTAATCAATAGCCATAAGACAGATTTTATATGCTCTTTCTAATAAAAATGATCCAAAGGCAATCACACCATTATTGAAAAATCTAATCCTGAAGAACAGGTTTGACCTTGTTTTAGCATATAAATAATAGCTTCAATATATCTAGGGCCAAACTTTTTGTTGGATGATGATCTTTATATCCATATATACAGGTATTCCTTAACTTATGCAAATAATTGAGATCAAAAGTTTTTATGTAAATCAAATTTTGTATAAATTAGAAAAATAGTTTTTTAACAAAGATTCTGAACTAATTGACTACTGTGATTGCACCTGTATCATGTTATATTGCCATATTGTTCTTTGAATGAAAGGGAGACAACACCACATGAAATATCATACCAGTAATATGATGCTTAAGATCAACAATTACAAAATATAAAGTAACATGAGCTTTTAAATGCTTAAACCAATATGTTTGGACTTGTAACTTACAAATAGGTTTTGAAGTATTCATCATGAGTGAAAAATAATGCAAGTTTAATAATACAACTGAATGGCATACCACTAGATTTACCATTGTCTGCATTTCTTGCTGAAATTGCCATCTGTAATTTATAACATAAAAATCTTTCACTCTCCTTTATGTATTCCTTGTCCTGTTTTCTATATCCATTATGCTGATGACTGCCTAATTTTCTCGCAAGGCATTGACAAATAACTCTTTATTTTCAGATCTGCTCTTGAAGCTGTCTATCCTTCATTAAAATTCTCAATTGAACACAAATTAACAATTCAATCTCTTTCTTGATCTATTTATTACTAATATTGGTTCTTCCTTCCATTTTTCTATTTCCCCATTAATATGTCAAGCCTATATCCTTCTTTCTAATCAGTTCTGGTACAATATCAAAATTAAATAATATAAAATCTGCTATACTTGCACCATTGCATGATTTTATATTATTTAATTTTGATACATCAAAATTAGCTATTTATTTGGCTACATCATAGCAAAATTCAGTTATCTTAACTGCAAAGTACAATTAGCTCCTTTATCCATCCACTTCCTTTACAAAATCTATTGTTAACCTAAAATTCTCCTCTCAGTTTATCACTTACTTTGGCTCTCTCACTTACAAAACCAAACATCTAGCAGTTAAATTTAGTTTAGATCTCCTCCTGTCCATCCCTTTATCATATCATTGCATTTCTATAAATGCTAGGAATCCTAGTTATTTCCAAACACTGTGACATTCAGGCTATACCTCTTAAACTATAGCATAATACTATCATGTATGTTAATGATACTGCCAGGGGTTTGGGCATTTGCATTTTCAAACATCTCTAATATAAATAAATAAAATTATAGTTCCATCCTGGTTGAAAAGTTATCATTGACAAATACAAACTATCTTGAGAAGAAGCTAGAATTATTGCTCCTAATGTTCCTAATAACTCCCTATTTTTCTGCAAAGATTTAGAAATAATCTGAACCCAAGCATTTAATAATTCTTCTATTACAATTCCATAGAACTGGTCTGCCACTTTAAATGTTTTTGATTCAAAATAAAATTTCTTTCATTCACTAGTGTTTATTTACAAGTATCCCTCATATAACATGGTAGATAGGTACCTAAAAAACACCGTGTTGTGTGAAACTGTGTTATATGAGACCTGGAGCCAATACAAAAATGGGAGTTACATTCCAAAACCAATTAAAACAATAACTTTCTTTAATTCTACATAAGAAACTTAATTTTTATTAAGAATATTAGTAACATGAAACATAAAGAAAGAAAAATATATACTTAATATTCCAAAAAACAATATATGTAAAACAAAAAATAAATAAATAAATTATACTACCTATGTAACATTCATTTAATAATTAGGCTATAGCTCCTTTACTGCTGTTCAGTTAAAACGAGAACATTTTTTCTTTTTAACAATATCAACTTCACTTTCTGAATTTTTATCTGTATTGAAAGTTGCTGTATTTTTCTGCTCATTTTACAAAATATGTATTCTAACTCCTACAAAACAATTGTTCATTAAGACATACTCAAATTAATTTATAAAAAAAAAGTTTTTTTTTATTTCACATTCTCTATTGAAGAATAAAAACGTATTTTTTATCCAAGAACTGAATGTTTAGAACACAAAATACTCAATAGTCACCAATTAACTCAATTTCAAATCAAAATCAAAATAGTCATATCGTCAAATATCAAATCATATCGTCCCTTTCACAGCAAACTATCGAAATTACATTTATGACTAATTTTAGCAAAATATTTCCCAATGATTGCATTTTATTTGTATATTATATATACATAATGTGGATTTACAAAAATTAATGAAAATGTTTTGTGTTGTGGAGAATAAACATAATTTTCTAAATGTGTTAAGTAAAAACCGTGTTGTAGAAGTCATGTTATATGAAGGTTTCAGCAGTTTTCAAATAGTGTTAGTGCGAAACTGTGTTGTAGGAAATTGTGTTATAGAAGGGATACCTGTACTTTAACTTCCTCCCTCCTATAGCCATTTTCCTCCCTGTCATTTTTCCCATAATTCACCCGAATTCCTTCCCTCTCTGTTTTTGCTATCTGATCTCTGCAATAATTTTCATCTCTGCACTGTAATTTATTTATTTTTCTAACTTCTTACAGCTCACTCCCATTCCCAATTCATTAGTGCTTTTTTCTCCCTTCTATTTTATCTATTAATGTCTGCATTCTATGGGCCGATTGTTTAAACAGAGTTTCTATCGTCCACGGTTTACAGCAAAAACCGGGTCTAGACGGCGTTCAGATAAATCGCGGTTTTAAAAGCATTGCAAAGACCTTGACTATACCGGTCTACGGCTAAAACTTGGCTGTTACTACAATTCCTACGCGCCCCCGGCGTTTGAAAATTTTCAGCCAATCAGTATCTCGGGCTCTATCGATGACGTCAGTAATATGCGGAAGTTCCAAGTGAAGAAATGAAGAATGTTTTAAATTACACTTAAAACATTTAATATATTCTATAAATGATATTTCACTCAATAATAATACAAATTAAATATGAAGAATTCTACAAACTATGAAAATTTAACGCATGTGCAAGAAGACGCGGTCTAGATTCTAAACCTGGCTAGTGGCTGGTCTAGAAATATACTTTAGAAACCGGTTTTCTAGACCTCGTCTGAGCCGCGTCTGCTAAGACGCTTCGTTTATGCAATGCAAATTTTATAAAACCGTGGTTCAGACCGCGGCCGAGGTCTAGAACCCGTTTAAACAATCGGCCCTTTGTCTTCCTTCACACTTGAAAATTTTTTCCATGAGTTGAAGCTGAAAGTGATGTGTAATTATTATTATTTTGTTTTTATTTTATTTTTATGTAACTGGTTTTTGCACAATTAAAGTATATGTGTATTTAGCATCATCATCAATCTTGCATTGATGATGATACTAATTGTACATTGCATTGTAACTTACAAATATAATAAATGTTTATGCTCTATATTTCAAAAAAAAAAAAAAAATTGGAAAATTTTTTACCTAAATTCAGATTTATGAAGATTGGATTATACATAAGTTGGGAATATTTGTATATGTAGAAAATTTCAAATCCATCTTTATTATAAATACAATAATTGAAAGGGAAAGATTTAACAAAAAAATTCTTATAGTTAAATCATATTATGCCATGGCAATTCAAGGCTCAGTGCATTTCAATGCAATGAGCCTTGAATTTTTGTTTTAATGCCCATATTTATGCTGATAGTTACTTAATACCAGATTTTAAAAGTTTTTAAAATTATAAAAGAATTTTCTATTTATTTAATAAATGTTATAACTTACTGTTCTAATTTTTAAAATTTGATAATTTTTTTATATATGAATATCAATTTTTACAGATATTACATTTCTGAAATTACTTAAAAAAATATTTTTGTAATAAATTTATTTAAATTATGCATTAATTGAAAACAAGATTATGTAGTAATAATTTAATATTGAATTTTGTTTTTAGATAATAACTTCTGTTTCACCAACAAATGACAAACCAATTGCTGAAGTTGTGTCAGGAACTGTTCAGGATTATAATGATGCAATCAAACTTTGCAATGATGCTTGGAATATTTGGGTTGATCTTCCACCACCACAGCGAGGTGAAATTGTTCGTCAGATTGGACATGCATTAAGAGAAAAGAAAGTTCAATTAGGAAAATTAGTTTCTCTGGAAATGGGAAAGATATTACCTGAAGCAGAAGGAGAAGTACTATATAGATTTTAATATAAAATTATGTATTTATTTATTAATTTTTGCTATATATCAATAAATTTTAAATGCAAAATTTCAAAATATATAAAATTAAAATATTAATAAATATAATAATGTTTATCCATTTAATGTTATAAAAATTGCTAAGTTTTGTGCAAGTACTTACTAATGATATACAGGTATTCCTCATTTTATGAATTTTTGATTTAATAAAAAACATAAATATATACCACTTTTTTGTTTTGTGAAGATAATTTTCACTTTTGCTGAAAAGTATTTAATCATCAATCATCCACTGTAATTTGTTTAAATCATTGATTTTCTAGTTTATTTTCTTCACTGTTTGTATCAAATATATCAAATTTACTGTGTATATCCAGTGGTGAAACTTAAAATTTTTGGTCCCCTGCAAAATATTATTCAGGCATTTTACTACAAAAAAATTTACAAATTTTTATCTAGATATTTTTATTAGAAAATAATAAAAAAGAGAACAATATTGCATCATTTAAAACATAATTGAAAATATCAAAAGAAAATATATTTTAAAAATAAAATTCTTCCTCCTGGATTTTAAATTTGCAAAATCTCTAATCTTCTTTTATTTCCATAATTTTGACTATTGTTCCTACTGCTACACTGCTCTGATTCAAGGAATGTTTCACTCTTTTCATAGTGCATTTAACTTTTATAATGTTAATTTAAAAAGGGTAAAGAAAGTACAGGCAAAGAGGATTTGGGCTCTCCATAATTCTGGGTCCCCCACATTGTGGGGTCTGGCACATTGTAGTTCTGCCATTGTGTACACCATTGATTTTAAGGCAAAATTCACTTCTTTTTTTATTAGATGATCCAGTGTCTAATCCAGTGTTTGGCATATACTAATAATATAAGCACAGAAGGTGCCCTCTTAACCGGCCTCAGTTCAACCGGCTGTCGGTTTAACTGGCCATTCAGCTAACAAAATGACTCATACGGCAGTCACCGCCTGTCACAACGTGTTTGTCTCCACCCTCCAGGTATTTATTAATTGCTCTATTTATTTGATCAGTGGACATTGTTATTGCTTTGTGCAAGCAATGTACATGATTATTTCTACTCAGTTACTGTAATTCAGTTTGTGAAAAAATTTTCGTTTGAAAAATGAGCGAGAAATGAAAACAAAATGTAGTGATGATGGAACAAAAATTAAATGCTTTAGAACGTATTCAGTGTGTATTAATGTTCTGTGATTTTTTTTCCTGCTTATCTTGTGATGTATATGTATTGTATTCCATATACTGTATATGTAATTTGGTTTAACCGGCCATTTCGTTATCCGGCCAAGGGTTCAGTCCCCTGGTGATCAGTTAAGAGGGTGCCTACTGTATGTGTAATATACTTATATTTTTCAATAGTTTTGCAACTTTATAAAACTATTTAACTTTATAAAATAATAATTACACATTGCTCTAGATGTGTAACTCTCTAATGTATTTTTATCTGTATAAAAATTTGAACTATGATTGTATTTTTTTTGTTCTATTGGAAGATTCTAAATCTAACCAATGTAATGATTTAAATAGATAAATTGTTTTGTGTTTATTAATTTTATTAAAATAATTACTATAATAAAATCTGTAATTATCATTTTTTAACAAATAGAATTAAAAACATCAATACTGACTTTCAGAAAATTGCATTTATTTTTACCAATAATTTAGCAGAATGAAGAGTTTTGAGAATTACATAAATTTAAGGCAATATTTAATGATAAAATCATAGTGATTGGTTTGTTTGTTTATTTTACCGTATTATGCTTAAATTTGAAGATTCTTTGGCATTTAATGCCTCTGAAATTCAAAATCCAATAGCAAGAAATAAGCTAAATATATAATAACTCTCAAATATTTTTTATTATAGTATCTATAATTACATTTATATTAATGCTTTTGGAATGCTTTTTGATGAATAGATAAAATGGCAGTGAGTTTTCAGTATCAAAGAACCAATTAAAAATTTTTACATTGGAATTAATGCAAAATAAATTTCTGATTTATGAATTTTCATAAATCAGAAATTTATTTTGCATTAATTCAAACAGTTTTATGATTCCAATAACTTTTCTAAACTGAGGGATACCTGTACAATATATGGTATTTTTGAAATAAAATTATAGAGAAAATATGGAAATGGATATAATAATTAAGATACAACAATTTTTAAAAATATCGAATCTTGACACTGCTTGGTACATTTTTAAAAAGAATCGATACCATCCAATACTTGTCTGAAAAATATTGATTCTTCTATTATCAATACCAAAAAGTTTAAAATGAGTATTTTTAAATGAATAAATAAAATAATGATGATTCAAAGTATTGATAATTTATTTTAAGCCAATAAATAATAAACCAATAAAATAATCTTTCCTTAGAATATTTTTTGAAACAATAATAATAATAATAATAATGATAAATTACTTGATATTAGTTTCAAGTTTTATTACTTTTTGCATTTGATAAAAAATAATTTAGCAGAAATCTATTTATTAATAATAATACATATTAATCAAATTATCATATACTTAAAGTATTATAATTTGCTTATAACAGTCAAATTGATCCCTAGTGTGATAATTTAGAATTAAACTGTAATTTTAATAATAATTTCTTAAATCAAAGCTGTGGTGTCATCACTTTAGTTCTAAATTATCACATTAGTATCAATTTAGATTTGGATATTTGATTTGTAAATAATCCATTAGTTAGGTTAAATTAGATTATATTACCAGTGATTTAAATTGGATAATCAGAAAAAATCATGCCAAGTTTGGCAATTACAACTTTTACCATTTAGGAAATTAGAAATTACTTGACACAAATAAACAAATATACAATTCAAAATATATATATATGAGAGCTGTTTATTTTAAAAGTGGCTTAAGTCCATTTGTTTTTAAATAGAGATATTTAAGGGTTTGCATTTGAATCAATATAAAAATATTGGCTACTGATAACATGGTAATATAATATTTTTACCTTTAGAAAAATGTGTAATTTACTAATGCAATTAATTTAATAAACATTATTTAAAACATAGGACATTTTTGGTGGCCATAAATGGACTTAAACCACTTTCAAAATTAATGAAATGACTTTTTTAATTTTTGAAAAGGCAAAAGTCACTTGAAAAGAAACATAATAGCTTTAAAATAAATAGTAAAATACAGTCAGTTCTCACTATTTGTAGTAGTTATGTTCTGTAAATTCTTTGCGAATATGGAATTAGTGAATAGTGAACCATTGTGCTATGGAAAATATAGAGTTAAGTTCCTGCAAACCTTTTTTCCCAACATTTTCATACTTGGTTTATGTGTTTTTTTCTGTTTAAAGACATCTTATTTAATATGTATTACATTATTTACAAATAATTACAGTATATACAGTATTATAATTACAGTAATCTTTATTTAATTTTTTAAAACATTAACTATGTAGTAAATAAAATCTTAGTTTTGATTGATAGTTGATGTTGCAAGATGTTTGATGTGACAGTTGATCACATTGTCTTTCTGAAACTAACTATGTAGTAAATAAAATCTTATTTTTGATTGATAGTTTTTTGATTAGCTATGTAGTAAATAAAATCTTATTTTTGATTGATAGTTTTTTGATGTTAAAACACTAACTATGTAGTAAATAAAAATCTTTATATTTGATCGATAGTTTTTTGATGTTGCAAGATGTTTGATGTGACAGCTGACACTTTATTGTTTGATTTAACAGTTGACACATTGTTTTCTTGTATTGAAAAACTGTTTAAAACATTAACTATGTAGTAAATAAAATCTTAGTTTTGATTGATAGTTGATGTTGCAAGATGCTTGATGTGACAACTGACACATTGTCTTTCTGAATTGCATTGAAAAACTGCGTCAGCCTTGTCCGTGTCACTTTTTGCCTCAGATCTTCTAAAATTTTGGCGTAAGGAGCAAATGCACAGGACATTAGGCACTTAAATTTGAGGCTGCATTTAAGCATTGAGTCACATTATGGACCTGCAGACGATATGAACAAGCTTTTGGCCTACCTTTGGTCTGTGGAGTGAGCAAGGATGGATAATGAGAAATTTTCTGGCAAACTGAATCAGAGACTACACTTGGTAACAAACAAATTCCTTTATTAGAGTGAGAGAGAGCGTTTATATTGGTAACAGTATTTTCGCCGCTCAGTGGGAGTCCATGAATAAGTGCAAAAGCTCTGCGAATATCGATTTTGTGGTTACAAATAAGTTTCCGTGAATAGTCGAATACACGAATATGGAATCCGCGAATAATGAGAATTGACTGTATATAATTTTGTGTTATAAAACTAAAAATAGAACATTTAATCACTTTCAGTAAAAATTATATAGTCAAATTATATTTATCTTTCCTTATATTCCTGATTCTCGAAGAAAATTCTTATAAAACTCAGGAACTAAAAAACATTCTGTGAATTTGTATCTTAAGAAATTCATAGTGATACATTAATTATTTTGGCCCTACGACATTTTTGAGTCAATAAACTAAGCAGATAAGTCACACAGTTTATCCATGTCACTTCTACTTAACTTATATTTCAAAAAGAAAATTATCAGAAAGTAATCACAAAATAATACTTAAAACAGGCATATAAACCTAAAATAACACATAGATCAATAAATTGTACAAAATCATTCATTTTATTGCAATTTTAAAGATTTCTATTGTTGCCACCATGTTGTGACATAAGCAGATTTATGATAACTTTAAGGTACAAGCCAAAACAAATATCTGGTTTTTACCCCATTAAGCAGTTCATCAGAGTAATAGTGATGTCTAATGACATTTAAAATTCATTAGTCGACTGATTATTGTTATGAGAAACATTTGTATATATGCAAACTAACTTTCAAACATGGACTTAAGCCACTTTCAAAATAAATTTTTTACCATTCCATTCACTAGCTAATTTTATATTAACAAAATCTTAGTGAATTTGAATACATTGGCTGTAAATTGTTTAAAAATGAAAAGATTGCATAGAATTGTAACTATTATAAACATTAACTTGATTTTTTTTTTTTGAAAAATGGACTTAAGCCACTTTCAAAATAAATGGCTCATATATGTATGTAAGGTTATAAAGATGTATAATTATCTTACAATTAAAAGAACATACACAACACCAGAGTCAATTAGGATGCCACATAACTTAGTTTATTTTCTTAAAGCTTAAACTTTTACATACTAACCAAACCTCAAGGGAACTTTTAATCCAAATCCTATACTAATCAGCCATATTTAATCCCTTGATTTTTTACGGATTTTAACTCTTTCTAATCCATTTAGTTTATTTTCTTTTCTAAGGAATCCCGCACTTTCTCCACACATTACAGTCGTTTTTATTTACACAAAAATCAATTTCTTCTGACAAAAATTTTATAATTTACAATTAAACACTATAAAATATTTATTTTTTCCTTTATATATATAAGATAGTTATTTTTCAGTTTATATAGAATTTTACTTAAACAAATTCAATTTTATATAAATATTTCTCATAAATTTTATTATTGTGTTGTTAATTTTTTTAAACATGGAAAATTAATATAAAATATATACTTCTTAAGTATCCTTATTGGATTAGAAAGAGGTTAAAATATATATATCAGGGGTGGCCAAGCTGCAGCTCGCGAGTCACATGTGGCTTTTTGGTACCTTCAATGTGGCTCCATACCATGAAAGCCAATAGCAAATATGAAGCAAATACTTATTTAAGTTAAACAAATTACAGATATATTATTTTTTTATCTATTGTAAAAAGTAGTATGCATCTATATGTAATAAATCCATCTGAAATAAACAACTTTTGAAATCATTATTAAGATTATCCAAAAAACTGATGCTGTTCTCATTCATCCAGAAAGAAAATGTGGCTCTTGATTATTTGAGATTCTCCTATGTGGCTAGTAGTGACATGAAGTTTGGCCACCCCTGATATATATGATGGTTGAAAATTTAATAGTAATCACAATGTTACAGATTAGTATAGGAAAAGCATAGCACAGATTCACTTTCAGATTCCCTCAATATAGTCTCCAACATTGTCCATGACCTTTTTCCATTGTTGTATACAATGCCAAATATGTTAATGTCATGGATGGAATAGTGTACTGCAGGCATAATGACAGGAACTGTGCGGGAACAAAATCCTTGTAAGGATTCCTTGAATTTAAGAAATAAATCAAAGTCACGAGATAAGATCTGGAGAATATAGTAAGTGGTACAGCACTTCATATCCCCATCTTGTAAGCAGTTTACAGATATCAGCCAAAAGACAATGGGCATATTGTTATAGAGGATATGGCTGGTGTGGTCAGAAAGTGACAGTTTCTTCCACAGGACTTCACAGAGGTTGTATTGCAAGAAATGTGCGTAGTATGCAGCATTTACAGTTTATTCATTGGATACTTGTGCATCCTAAATGGCAAGTCACCTAGGTCTAGATATGTCATTCACATTTTCACTGGAATGCATTCATCTACTTCCTTACTGCTCTGTTCGGTAATGAATCAGCACCATATGCCTCTACAAGTTCCTGATAGCACTCCTTTGTAGCATGGCCATTGTAGTTTCTATTTTAAGAGAACTATTTCAAGAACATTCCTCCAACTTAGAAAACAAGTTTATCCATCAACTTCCTGTTCTGCACAAACTATGTAACATTAATGTGATCGTGCAACACATGTATAGGAAATACTCCTTAGGCTGGCCACAAACTAGTCAATGGCATCGACTGCGATCTGACATCAGATGCAATTTCTCTAGCCATCACTAGCTGCGATCCTGATGAAGTTTTAAAACAACATTACATATGATGATGTCTTCACAGCCAATCAACATTTCTCGAACATCTGTTAACATTTTTCAAACATTTCTTTATCTATCGAATAATGCCGATGTACAGCGAAGACATGCCAATGCTGGCTTCCGTTGCACTGCATATTCATTTTATCTTTATATATTGTACATATATTATTAGTGAGTCATTCAAAAAAGAATAAAATTATGACACAAACAAAAAGTTTTTTTTTTATTAATCTCAATAGTGATTGAATTTCTCAATTCTAGTAGAATGAATAGCTGTTTTATTCTCCAACCAAATATTTTTTAGCATTTAAAACAATGCCATTTACCTTTAGATAATGTGAATTTTTCTTCCTATATTAATTTTATTATTGTTATTATTTAAATTTTTGATTCAAATTACATTATTAAATGTAAAATTAAATAAAATTTTGTTTAAAATCTCAAATTGACATAATAAATGTAGATCATCTGACAATATCCAAATACGCATGCTCAACTTTCTAAGTTTTCACTGTGCATGTCCCATCACACCAAATATCTAACATGTTAGATGTTAGGAAAGTTGCTTGCTCTGCCTCTTTTTCGTTGGAGGTGACAATGTCGCTGCAATGAATATGCAATGACAAGTTTTACATATGATTTTGGTATGACATCAAATACAACCGGATTGCTGCAATATCGATTAGTTTGTGGCCGGCCTTACAGTGATGGGAGGGGAAAGTTTGGCCTTGTATGTACCAATATAATCAGAATTGCATATGCCACCATTTGCCTCCAGCACCTCTGTGATCACTATTAATTTTCTAACCCATGTATATATAAAATATGCAGATAATATATCTAATCAATGCAAGTAGATAAATAGCATGTAAGCACTGGATCTAGGGTGAGGCAAGCAAGGCAGTCGCCTAGGGTGAAAATTATGAGAGGGCACCAAAATGCAGTTGCAATTTCATACACAAGTCTAATTATATATATCTTGATAATATTTCATGCTGTAGAGTTGGTCTACAAAGACATAATGGTGTATTTTTCTAATGGATAATACTCATCAACAGTGCTCAAAATAATTTCAAAAATCAAGTAGTCAAAAAAAAATTTTGATCACCAACATTCTCTCCTCCCCCCCAAAAAAAAAAAAAACACTTGCATAAATTCACCAGCAAATACGTTTATCACAACAGGATTGGGGAAGTACCATATGGTATGCGAATTATGCTTTTCACAACGACAACGTCGAAAGTCTCACGTCATATTTACATTCAAACTTTAATTTCAGGCAGTGAAATAAATACAAGTCATTTCAATAAATAGTTACTAGACCATTCGCTAAAATATTTCGGAAGTTCACAAAATTCTCCACAACCAACACATGATCACAAATCATGTGGTCACGTGATCAGCACGAAACAACGCAAATGGAAACGATCTTTTTTTCTTCTTCCTGTATCTTTCCGAAAATTCTTGAAATCAATTGAAGCAGAAATGTAGGCGTGGTCACGTGATCAGTATGAAACAACGCAAATGGAAACGATCTTTTTTCTTCTTCCTGTATCTTTCCGAAAATTCTTGAAATCAATTGAAGCACAAATGTAGGAGATTAAAAACTAATTTATTTAGAAAATGTTTTCGGCTATTTGGTAAGTTTTCGAAAATTACCTGCGTTAACAAGTGAATCAACATGCACCTTGCAAAGGGGAATTTCAAACCCCCCTTTATCTTATCTGCACTCCCAGGGGAATTTCAAACCCCCCTTTATCTTATCTGCTAATTAAAGGCTCCTGAGTTCATTGGTGAAGGTCCCATGAGAGGCAAAAGTCCTGTTCTCAAGTTATGGGGCTCAAAATCATGATTCCTTACGATTTTCTGCAAAACTTTTATAGATAATCGGGTATTTTAAACGATTTAGATGTATCTTATCATTCCGAATCGAATGCAATCAATTTAAATAGTTTAGATGTATCTTATCATTCCGAATCGAATGCAATCAATTTAAATAAAGATATTTTAAAAGATTTTAGACATATCTTATCATTCCGAATTGAATGCAATCAATTTAAATAAGCTACGACTTACCTTTACGATGTTTCATAATTTTTTTTGCTTATGATGATATATCCATTCCGAAACTTAGTAAAATTCTCAAATATTTAAATTTTCTATTGTTTTGTATATAAAACATCCTATTAATTACAGGTACTCCTCACTTAACGACTGGGTTTCGTTCTCACGACTCGGTTGTAGAACAAATTGGTCGGTAAGCGAAAAACTTGTTCCTATATTAAAATATTGGAAACAAATTTGAAATTAAAAATTTATATCTTAATTATGAACAAAGTACAGTATTTTTTTCAGTTTTTTTTGAAACTACGAGTGCGGGGAAATTACAAACAAAAGTCATAAGCGATGCTTATTAGCAAAAACCAAATATTCCATTAAAAAAAATAGTCTTGAGCTCGGACGTAAGTTCGAATAGTCGTTAAACAGGTAGGTCATTAAGTGAGGAGTACCTGTATATTACATTCGTTCATTTTTCAACACTGATAATAAATCAAAATATAATAATAAATCAGAATACTGATAATAAATTACTATAATAATAAATCAAAATATGGAACTTTGAAGATCATCTTTGTTGGTCAGTCAAAAGGGTTAAATATGAACAGTATATATCCTTCGTTAAACTTCAAGTAAAATATATATAGAATAATGATGAATAATCATTAAAAGCATTATCCAAGTGGATTTTACTTTTCCTAATAAGATATTCTGGATTTAAACTATTACAGTTTTATTTTAATTAAATAACAGAATGCAGTACACCACAAGTAAAAGCAGTTTTCTATCAAACAAATCTCAAGTCCACACAACACGTGTTCATTTTTCACATTTCATTGGTTCACAGGCTTTATGTCATGAATTGTCTTAATTAATGTATTGTCTAGTTAACATGTAGGGCCTTTTCTTTATCTGCATAGAATAACCCAAAGTTTTCCAATGGTTAAGTAACTTATTTAACTTGTGAAAATTCTTAGTTTTTTTATAATTAATTATTATGTACACTTACAGTACAAAGTTTTAACAATTCATGATGTAAAGCCTGTAAACCAATGAAATGTGAAAAATAAACACGTGTTGTATGGATTTGAGATTTGTTTGAAAGAAAACTACTTTTACTTGTGGAGTACTGTACTGCATTCTGTTATTTGATAAAAATAAAGCTGAAATAGTTTAAATCCAAAATATCTTTGCACAATATTTTATTAGGAAAAATAAAATCCACTTGAATAATGCTTTTAACAATTTGGATTTATATACATTACTTTTCCTATTTTAATGAAATAACTGAATGCAGTATCACAAGTAAAAGTAGTTTTCTTTCAAACAAATCTCAAGTCCACACAAGACATGTTTATTTTTCACATTTCATTGGTCCACAGGCTTTACATCATAAATTGTCCTAATTAATGTATTGTCTAGTCAAAATCTAGGACCTTTTCTTAATCTGCATAAAATAGCCCAAAGTTTTCCGATGATATGCTTGAGTTTTAATCAACGATATATATCGATGGTTTAATAAGAAAGCCTGCAAGGCCTCTGCCAAGTCTCCTGATGATGTCAGAACTGGTTAAGCTATATGATTGATCAATCTCCAAACGAGGCAACCTTTATTTTCACCAATTTTTCAGCTATTACTATTTACTTAAAACGAATGGTTTAGCCCTCTCAAAGTGGCTCCCTCTTTCGTGAACTAGAAGCAGGATATATTGTCTTAAGTGAAAAAAATTACGTAATTTCGTAAAAGTAAGTTGTAGCTTATTTAAATTTATTGCATTCGATTTGGAATGATAAGATACATCTAAAATCGTTTAAAATGCTGATTATCTATAAAAGTTTTGCAGAAATCATAAGGAAACGTGATTTCCAGTCCCATAACTTGAGAATCAAATGGTTTAGCCAAAATGATTTAGCTAAATCAAATGGTTTAGCCCTCTCAAAGTGGCTCCCTCTTTCGTGAACTAGAGGGACTACAGAATTTTTCTCGTCAGAGCTGGACTATACAGAAAAATAAATTGTGAGAAATATTAATCAAGCATTTCCAATGTTATCTCATTACACTCGCAGCAACAATTTCTTAGTCGCCAATGGCGAGCTGGCGACCATTATTTCGAGCCCTGCTTATTTAATGAAGCATTTTCAAGGTTATTTCATCACACTTGCCACATGCAATTTCTTAGTCGCCAATGGCGAGCTGGCGACCATTATTTCGAGCCCTGCTTATCAACGGAGAAAGAAACCAATATGAATTAAATTATTATTTACATAAATGAATGACAATCTGTCTTAACAAAATAAATATTTTTTTCCCTCACGTTTTCCCACATTGGCATATTGCAACCAGGACATCATAATTGCAAATATGCTTTATTTATTATTATTGTTTTTAGCATAAATACCACTTTATTTTCATTAAAAGCTGCATACAATCCCAGTCTAAGTTTACTGTTTCCCAAACCAATTCAAGTTTTTTTGTATGTTTCTCAGTGACTATGTATCTGACGTCATTACATTCCCAGTTCCAAAGTATTAAATATGTTTATATATTAATATGCATGATTGAAGAGGAGAGGGGGCACTATTTTTTAATGTTGTCATAGGTGACAAAACATCTAGATCAGGCACTGGTCTGTATAACTCTTCATATACTGATATGGAAAGATTTGTTCAGTTACACATCATGAAAATTATGCTTTCTATTCTGAGTCATATTTGGGGAAGTTTTCTATGTATTAAATATCTAATAATGAGTAGATACTGTTAAAAGTATGTAATTAGCTAAAACTAATCTTCATTTTATAATATATATTGATATATTTATATTATATTATACATTATATTATATAATGATAATTGATAATTTTTCAACTTGATAAATCTTGGTGTATTAAGTTGAAAATTATCTTACAGATACAGATAACCAAGTACAGATAATACAGAAAAACAAATAGTTTCTTGTTCTGCATCTTTTCTTCTTTTATACTTGTATAGAAAGATTAATAACAAAATTTTAAATAAATTTTCTCCCTTTAAAAATATATTTAAATTGATTTTTAATAAAATAAAAATTCTTTTAAAGGTTCAGGAGTATATAGATATTTGTGATTATGCTGTTGGTTTATCAAGAATGATTGAAGGCAAAGTTTTTCCTTCTGAAAGACCAGGCCATGCTCTTATAGAATTGTGGAATCCTCTTGGTACAATTGGTATCATTACAGCCTTCAATTTTCCTGTAGCAGTTTATGGTTGGAATAATGCTATAGCAATGGTTTGTGGGGATACAATGATATGGAAGAGTGCTAGTACAACTCCTTTGACAAGTATAGCAGTAATTAAAATTCTGTCATCTGTTTTAGAGGTAAGTTTTATTTAATAGTATAATTTTGGGTCATTCCATATAAAATCAGCCAAATTTAAACAAAGTGCTTTCAGAATAATTTATTTACAAGTGAATTCTTTTTGAGAAAAGAGAGCTTAATGTTTGCTTAGCTGTAATATTTCTTATGTGATTTTTATATTTAAAATTAGATTGTAAAGAATCAAATCTAAAGATACTTACACTGCAAAGTCACTAATTTTAACGAAGATCAATAATACTATTTCTAACTAAACCTAATGGTTAACTGAGCTCAGGCCGAACTCTGCAAATTCCAGAGTTTGGCCTGAGCTCAGGTCTTAAACTAATTTCTACTTAAAAATAAATAACTTCACAACAATCTAACAACAATTAACGTTCAACCAGCAAAACAAAACCAGAAATCGGAACTTACAACTAAAAGTGCCGATTGAGTGTTAGAATTAGAACAAACAACAATGTTAGAAACTTACGCTAATAAATTAAAGAAATTCTCAAAACAAGTTAAAAAATATAAATTTATTAGACTCGAAACACTTACAAAAGTGTTAATAAAAGCTTTATTTAAACTCTAATAAAGCTATATGCATATTATATAATAGATAAAATTTAAAATGTTTGTGCTTTATTGAAACTATAATAAAGTAACAATAAATGAATCAACAAAACTTGTTTAATCCGACTCAAATTCATTGGAACTATAATAAAGCAACAATCAGTTAAACAACAAAACTTATTTAATCCAACTCAAATATCAAAACAACGATTCACAAGAACAAATCTTAAATGCTAATTAAATCTACTACCTTCACCACCAATACAAACTTCAAACAATCGTCGATCTTTACAAGAATTCGAATGTCACTTAGCCAACCTTATGTCAATATAACACCTCGCTGTTTCGTCATTTGCATATGCTTTTATCTCGAGTGACTTACAGTCCCGTGTTGCTTCATTTACATAAATATACGTAACAAGTTTAAATTTATTAGCTCACAGGAGTTATTCATTCATGTCATCCTCTTTACAATTTAATTATATATTGAACAAAACATCCATATGGATCATTCTTACATTCTCATATCGGACCAGTGGAAAATTTAGTTAGATAAGATGACATCATTAGCCAGGACAGCTCTTCCAGACGATACAAATTTCAAACAATCTTCGATCTTTACAAGAATTCGAATGTCACTTAGCCAACCTTATGTCAATATAACACCTCGCTGTTTCGTCATTTGCATATGCTTTTATCTCGAGTGACTTACAGTCCCGTGTTGCTTCATTTACATAAATATACGTAACAAGTTTAAATTTATTAGCTCACAGGAGTTATTCATTCATGTCATCCTCTTTACAATTTAATTATATATTGAACAAAACATCCATATGGATCATTCTTACATTCTCATATCGGACCAGTGGAAAATTTAGTTAGATAAGATGACATCATTAGCCAGGACAGCTCTTCCAGAGGATGATTTCCAATTCTGTAACACGTGATTGCTAACTATTACGATGGAGAGTGTGGAAGTAAATCAACTCTTAAACTATATAATATATTAGATAATATTGAAAATAGCTATAAATGATAAAAGAGCATAAAATAAAATAGGACAGGTCCAAGTTAACTTCCTCACACTACTACCAATTCAGACTTTCAAAATTAGCAATAAAAAATGCAATAGGTATCTTCAATGAAGCATATCATGATGTCATTTAATCTCAGAACATTAATGCCAGATAGAGATCTTGTAATTGAGTTAAAAACTGTCTCTTTTCGATGGAATTGTAAAGCATTATAATGTTAAATATTGTAATTGTAAATATGAATAATATAATTGTCAGTAATATTCTGTGAATAGAGAAAATAGAAATTGTCTTATAGATTTATGTAAATGAGCTCATACTCAGGGCCTACCATATAAGTTGCTCATAAGGACAGTTTTGACTTTGACTGAATTTGAGGTGAGTGGAATTGAAGTGATTAGGTTTAGCAATAATGTGACTTGTCACTCAATTAGTTAAGTATTTTCTTGTTTGAAGAGGTTAACTCTGACCTATTCTGTTATTATTTTGTTATGCTCTTTTATTATTTATCAAAATATAATATATTAGATAATATTGAAAATAGCTATAAATAATAAAAGAGCATAAAATAAAATAGGACAGGTCCAAGTTAACTTCCTCACACTACTACCAATTCAGACTTTCAAAATTAGCAATAAAAAATGCAATAGGTATCTTCAATGAAGCATATCATGATGTCATTTAATCTCAGAACATTAATGCCAGATAGAGATCTTGTAATTGAGTTAAAAACTGTCTCTTTTCGATGGAATTGTAAAGCATTATAATGTTAAATATTGTAATTGTAAATATGAATAATATAATTGTCAGTAATATTCTGTGAATAGAGAAAATAGAAATTGTCTTATAGATTTATGTAAATGAGCTCGTACTCAGGGCCTACCATATAAGTTGCTCATAAGGACAGTTTTGACTTTGACTGAATTTGAGGTGAGTGGAATTGAAGTGATTAGGTTTAGCAATAATGTGACTTGTCACTCAATTAGTTAAGTATTTTCTTGTTTGAAGAGGTTAACTCTGACCTATTCTGTTATTATTTTGTTATGCTCTTTTATTATTTATCATTATTTTCAATATTATCTAATGTATTATATTTTAGTTTAAGAGTTGACTTACTTCCACATTCTCCATCTCAATATTTCGCAATCACGTGTTATGGATGGACATCCGTCTTCCAGACAAGCTTTCTCGGATAATGACGTCATCATCTAATCTAAATAAGTCTTACCACTGATCCGATATGAGAAAATGAGAATGATCTCGTATTGAGGCTTTGTTCGTATATAATTAAATTGTCAAGAGGATGACATGAATGAATAACTCTGTAAGCTAATAAATTTAAACTTGTTACGTATATTTATGTAAATGAAGCAACATGGGACTGTACGTCACTCGATATAAAAGCCGACGCAACCAACGACTCAATGATGTGTTGTATCAATGTAAAATTGCTTAAGTGGCATTGGAATTCTTGTAAAGGTCTACAATTTGCTTGAAGTTGGTATCGGTGGTGTAGTTAGTAGAATTAAGTAGTATTTAAGATTTCTTTTTTGTGAATAATTGATTGTTGATATTTATTTATAATTTTATTATAAATTTTGTGAGTTAAAAAACAAAAAAATAATAATAATAATTGTAATTTATTTTGGATTTAATTGTTAAAGTTTGCACTCATATTATGTAAATTTTGGGTTTAATATAACCCTTGCCATGAGAGGGAGTACGTGTTCCCTTCTGAGCGGTTGATGTTGTGGTGACTTGTTGCTGTACTCGTCTCTGTTTAGATGTATTGTGGACTTGTAAGGATTCTGCAAAAAAAAAAAAAAAAAAAAAAAAACGGTAGCACTTCACTACATCACGTTGCATTGCTTGGTGGTTCCTGTCCCATCCCGTCCTGTCCTGTCTTCATTGAATGTTTGTCCGACGTCCAGCTAACCTTCGTCCTTGGTACTACTACCTTTATGTTGTTGTGGACTGTCGTACTAGTGACTGTTATACAAGAATCTGATGGTGACAGGAAAAAAGAGAAATTTGTTAAGTATCATCATTTTGTAACGTTTAACCATTACTACTGGGAAGACCAATTGCCCTTTTTAAGTTTTCACTAATTTATTATTGGTTCGAGACGCACGATATCAATATCCACATTAAATTAAGTTCCGAACCGAAGGCGGCTGGGGCGCAGCGTCCGACTCTGGGTCATGATCAGCTGATCGTGACAGACTTACTGTGGATGTTTTGTTTGTGGAAATTGGTAATAAGTTATGTGTTGAGAAAACTGTAGAGGAATTTTACTGTAAGTTATTATATATTGTTCTAATTAAAATAAAGTAGTTTTTTCCTAACAAGTTAATATGGCGTCATTATTAGAAGCAGTACATGAGTTCACAGATTGGGTGCTCCAGATTGAGTTTAAAATAAATATTTTGATTAATGTTTTTTCCTAACAAGTTAATACGGCGTCATTATTAGAAAGTACATGAGTTCACAGATTGGGTGCTCCAGATTGAGTTTAAAATAAATATTTTGATTAATGCTGAACCAAAGGAAGCATTTGGAGAGGGGTGGCAAGGTCTCAGATAAGATGATGGTAGGGCGAGAAACCCTAAGCGTCGCACTTGTCGTGGGAGTGGAAGCTTGGTAGTTTAATTAAATTTAAGGTTTTTTTTGCTATTTAGATTGTTGTTTAATAAATTTATTGTTGGATTTGGATTCTTGGTTGATAATTAAACAAGTTAATAAAATAATTTATTTGTGCTTTATTTTTGCTACAAAAATGTTAATAAGCTTTATTGTAAGTGTTTTTATGGAATTAATAAACTATTTTTTATTATTTAATTTATGTATTTGGTATTTATTCTATTTATAGTTAACTATATACTAACTTATTTTTTATCATTTTGATTCTAACATGTATTCATGATTTTCTTTAACAACTGTGAAGTTGGGTTGTTTGTTAGTTAGTGTTAGAATAACTGTTGTTATGGAAATTAGTGTTCCAGTAGAAGTCCTGGTCAAATGGATTCTAGAATTATTGCAGAGTTGTTAGCCATTAGGTATTGTTAGTTTATCGAAATTGACAATTTTACAAGATATGCAATTGAAAGATAATATAAACAAGTTTTTAATATCAATTTAAACATATAATATAATAGGAACTATTTTTAATAGTACCAAATAACTGATGATATAATCTTCATACTCCAAAATTTCTCACATATGGAATAGATTCTATAATCTATAGAATAAGTAAATATCAATTGTAATTAATATACAGGTAGGCCTCGATTAGCGCGAATAATTGGTTCCACGAATTTCTCGCGCGTGATCGGTTAACAAACATAATCCATTCCAAGAAAATATTCGTTATCCGAATTGTTCGTTAACCGATCATCGATTTACCATAGGTTTTAATGAAATGATTAATTCGTTCTGGAGACCCAAAAAAACATAAATAATAAATTATATAATTTCTTAATATGTTTATTTATGTGTAATAATAATAATATATACATACATAGTCTTGCATTTTCATCTATGTTTATTTTCTGATAAAGAATCTGTCCAATATCGATTGCTTCTCTCTCCCCTTCAGTGATTAATAGCACTGTTGTGGTAGAGATCCCAAAGCCTATTGATCTCAACCTTATATGGGTGCCATTCTAAGACCAAAAAATTGTAAAATCTCTCTCTCACCTTGTTTAATAAATCTTTGATTTGTTTTAAGTTGTCTCCGAGTTCATTTTAAACGGAAAAAACTACTGTTCTTCCATCCTTACCCATAAATCCACGAACGCGCTAGGCTTAAGCCTGTCATTCTGGTAGGTTAGTTAAGCCGAAATATCCTCATGGAATATTTTTATTTGGCGGCGGCAACTTATAGAGCTGTCATCATCACAGGCTAAATAACACTCATGATGGGGTCAACAGGAAGATTGAAGGAGGGGTTTCAATGAGCTGGGTCCAGATCCCTCCTGAAAAATTGAAGGAATGGGACTCCCGGATCCTCCAGAATGGTAAGCTACAGTTTTACCATGCAGCCATTTAACACCTGCCATTCCGTCAGTCCATGGGTCCCACAGTTTGTTCTGTGAAGTGTACGTTAACCGAACATAAAAATCTTTCAGAAAAGTGTTCGTTATCCAAACTGTTCATTAACTTACATTAACCGAACATAAAAATCTTTCAGAAAAGTGTTCGTTATCCAAACTGTTCATTAACTGATCACTCACTGTATTAAAATTATCAATATATTGCTGAATATTCACTTCTCATATATACACTGTTATATAATTTTCCTTTCTTTTTAGTTTTTATATATGAGCTATGGCACAAAAGATATTTTGGAAAGAGAGTGTAAAAATCTTCAGCAAAAGATAAGCTTAGAATTGGATGGAAAAAATGTTCTTTTACCAGAATTGGAAGCAGTAGTAATATTAAATATTCCATCATGGGGTGCTGGCATTAGACCTTGGACTATGGGTAAACAACAAGACATTCCTCCACAAAGGTAAATTTGAAATTTATTACTAAATAGAATAAAATTTTTAGTATAAAAGTTATTTTAATGCATTGAATAAATAATTCAAGAAACAATATTATTAAATTAATTAAATAATTCTGTTTATTTTAAGGTACATAATGAAACAAATAATACAAATCAAATAAATCTGCTAATTATTTTTTCAAAAGAAAAATAATTACAACAATTATTTATGTAACACTAAAATATATCACATTGTATTTATATATTAAAAGTATAAATAATAAATAATATCCTAATTTTTAAATTAAGATATATAAAATTATTCAATATTTCTCCTGGATATAAAAATCAAATATAATTAAGTATTTTATATAAATTGAATCACAAAAGAATTAATTAAAATATTAGATAGTTATAAGAAATGCAATACAGATATTCTCTACTGATGTTGCCATCAACTTATAACCAAGATACACTAACAAGGGGAGGTCGCAGCTATCGGGTCCGGGATTTGAACAATTTTTATATATGTTAATCTACAATCAAAATAAGGAGACACGTGTTCGAGCTTTCCTTTGTAAGTTCAAAAAGATTAGTTAATACTGTTTACATGTGTATGAAGTCCATGTATAATAACCAACAATCTAAAAATATAGACTGGATAGAATGCTGCTAACGGTACATTGCTAGAGACACTGAATTGGTGAGATCATATGGTACAATATTGCATATTGGGGTACTACATCACTACACCTTTTTATTATTTATTTGGATCTGGTCATCATACTTACTAACATATATGGGCTACATCTGGTCAGCAAAACAAAGTCAATTACAATTTGGCAGAAAACCACGCATATTTTATCATATCTTGAAAATCTGGAGCTGATAGTTGATGGTGGATTAAAGAATGGATTTTGGGGTACTACATCACTACACCTTTTTATTATTTATTTGGATTTGGTCATCATACTTACTAACATATATGGGCTACATCTGGTCAGCAAAACAAAGTCAATTTGATTACGGTGCCCGACTGTCATGCAGTTTGTCATGGGTTCGATTCTTGAATATTTTTTATTTTTTTTTTTTTAAATATAATTAGAAATACGATGTTTTTATTTAAAATTACCATGATACTTTTATTTGAAAGATAATTTTTTTTTTATTTTATAAATAATAACGTTTATAATACGTAGAATTTTCGCATCATCTATATTACAAATAAGCACACAAATAAAGCATTAGTGATAGTTTGAAACCTTCAAAAATGACATGAAATTTAATTTTTTTCCACTTGTGATGTTTACAAAAACTTATCAAAGATAAATCGGACAATACAAAAAATATCACAAATAAAATTTATAAAAAAATCTAGAATCTATATAAAAAATCTGTTTAAATGAAATAATAATAAAGTGTATAAGAAAATTAAAATTAGTAATCTCTGTTGTTATTATAAGTTTTAGGATGATAGTTATCGTAAAAACAGGAAAAACATAAAAATTTCTTGCATTCCGCACATTTTATAAAGGATGCTGCATTACAGCTGCACTTTGATTTTCTAACTTCTATGGGAAAGCAAATCTGATTAACGTTCCCAAATATAGTTCTTTTTGGTAACAATTTGGCAGAAAACCACGCATATTTTATCATATCTTGAAAATCTGGAGCTGATAGTTGATGGTGGATTAAAGAATGGATTTTGGGGTACTACATCACTACACCTTTTTATTATTTATTTGGATTTGGTCATCATACTTACTAACATATATGGGCTACATCTGGTCAGCAAAACAAAGTCAATTTGTTATATCATCAATTTTATAACATTGCTGGTGGAATAAACCAATATAGCCAGACAGCATTTATTATTGCAAGAATTGAACAATCTATCCAGTAGGTATTTATATCATTGATAATAACTAAGAATTCGGACAATTAAGATTTACAATATCAAAATCCTCAGAATCCTGGTTATTTTTTCCCAGTACAATAGAGTCTCACTAATCTAACATATTTGGGACTGGAGCTCATTGGATTATTGGATGTTCAATGAAAAAAATGGAGTTACACCAATGAATACACTCAGTTTATGAAGATTTTCCTGTCACTACTATTGCTGGTCAAATTATCTACAAATCCCTCAATTTTATCTCGATTTTTTTTCACTTTTTCTGATTTGTGGTATTATGTAAAGATAAACAACAAACACTGATATAGCAAAAAAAACACTATTTTACAGTAAATAGTGTACTCAGCTTAAAAATTAGTCCCAACTATAACACCTATGCAAAAAACAAATAGGGACTGACAATTTATTTATGTCAGTTTCTCTCTCTCTCACATACATGAACAAGTTGTGACATGAAAATTTCATGTGGGTGATATGGTGGTTCGCAGAATGTCAGACTACTGGAAGTGTCTGATTACAAAGACTCAACTGTGTTCAAATACTGATATTGATACAAAAGTATTAGTTTTATTGATATTAATTGAAAGTAATAATTTTATGATTTAATTACATAAAGGTTATAAAATTGATGACAATAAATTATTATTATTATGTTATAGTACATCAATGTGGGCACGGAATATTTCCAGGTCAAGATATTTATATTGATGATTTATGCAAATATATATAGGAAAATATGATCGATATTTAGAAAAGAGAATTAACACATGATTACATAATTGTATTTCTTCCTAAATTTTTTAATTTGTCATAAATGATTAAAATGATGACAGAACGTAATTTTTAGTTGAACATTTTAAAATACATCTGAAAACTTCGTTCTGACAGTTTGAAAAGTTTTTCGAAAGGTCTTTTAAAGAGTTTTTAGAAGGACTTATCGTCGGTATGTTGTTAAATAAAAGTTTTTTAAAAGTTTCTTTCTTAAAGAACATATACAGAATTAAACCCATTTTATATGATCTTCATTTTACTTCGAAGTATATTTTAATATGAAATGGCTTTGAAATTACTAGAAATTTTATATATAATAAGAAATCTATTTAAAGTTTTGTGAAAAATCTTTAAAATATTTGCAATATTAAAATTATTCAGAAAATTGGAGAAAATTTCATTAAATTTAACAACGAAAACGAGTGTTAAATTTTTGGATCTATTGATAATGAGCAAAAGAACTGTATTAAAATTTAATAGAAATTTTAATAATAATAATATTACTCTCATTGATAAAGAATTAGAACTTTGCAATTTGATTATAAAATAATCAGAATATGCTATCAACAGAAATAGATTTCTTGCAATTTTCTTCGAAAGATTTTATAATTTTATCAATAATATGCTGTTTATTTGTTGAAAACAAAATAAATAAAATTAAATTAAATAATTAGATTTGGAAGGTAATATAATTTATTTTTAATATTTAATATATATTTTCTCTTAATCTATAAATGCATTAAAGTGCTCTGGAGTAAAACAAATTTCTCAATTTATTATAAAAATAGTTTGTAAAATTTTATTGAAAACAGATAACAAGATTGGAATAATATCCTCATAAAGTGTAAATTGTGTTACAAATGGCATTTTTAATAATAATAATTATTATTATTCACTAAGATCGCAGTGAATAATAATAATTCACAGATCACTAAAAACTTGTTAAATTTAAAAAATTCGAAAATAAATAAATAAATGCAGAAATTTTGATTTCCAAAAATTTCTCTATCTTTTAAGATTATTATTATTATTATTATTATTATTATTATTATTATATCAATTAAGATTATTATTATTATTATTATTTTATAAAAGAATTATACAGATTTAATTGATAACTTTTCTATCCATGTTAATTAATTTTGCAATTCTTTATGGAATAAAACTGTATATTTAATTAAAGAATGTTTGTTTCGAAGAATAGCCAAATTGATTTTTTGTTTATAATTATTCATTGTTTCTGTTTGTAATTACTTTAAATCAGTTTTAGTTTTAACAATGCAGAATAAAATTATATTATACTTTTTCTAATGATACCATAGTGGAATTAAATCCAGTTATAATCAAATTTATATTTTGAGAATCAAGTGTTTATTTTAGAGATTTGTTTATATTGCTTGTTTATAATTGCTGAACCGCTGAATTAATTGAATAACTATCTTGTAAATGCTATTTTAATTGCATTAGATAGCCAAATTTCAGCCACTGGTATAGTATTTTTTGTGAAAAGTAATCAATTACTGTTTCAGTCAAATTTATATGTTCTGCTAAGTTAAACTCAGAAAAATCTTTATTTTATGTCATCATTGAAATGGAAATTGATTTTAATTTCCTTAATTGCATATCAAGAAAATAACTTAGGTAATAGTCGAGTTTTGAAAGCAAAAATTTAAAACAGATCAAAACAAGACATTAACAAAAGAAATGTTCACACAAAATCGATAAAAACTATATTTCAAAAAGTGTCAGAATCTTGACATTCTTTATATAAAAGTTTCCAATTTTAATGTAGGAACTATTTCACATGAGACACTAGTATCTGTATTTGCATGTGAATAAACTTTAGCAAAGGCTGTTAATGCTGAAGGATTTGATTTCATAGAATTTTAACAAATTGAAAAATAAACTTCAAATCTAGTAATTTTTTTTTTAATATGATCGATCTATAAATTATTTATTCAGAAATTATTTGATACATTTTTTTTTATTTTCATTTTAAATATAGGTATATATTCATATAATATACAATAAAATATTATATATTAAATTTGTTTTTGAATTGAAATTATTATAGTTTTATCATTTAAGAGTTTTATCTTATTGTTTCATTAATATTTTATCAGTATTTGCCATTGTTTGTAAATATTTGATCTTTATATTTAATCAAACATAAAATATTGATGTATACAACAAGAAAATGCAATACAGTATATAGTATATTTCAGAATGCTATTATCTTAGTTTAAATATATAATAGTTATTAATCAATCTGTGATTTCTTATTAATCTTATACTATTTCTATAAAAATATTTTTACTATAAAAGTGGGTGATTGGTTAACGAACATAATTCCAAGACATTGTTCGTTATCCGAATTGTTTGTTAACCGATCATCGATTTACCACAGCTTTTTATGGGAATTTGATTAATTCGTTCTGGAGACCCCAAAATACATAAATAAAAAATAATATAATTTCTTACTACGTTCATTTATATGTAATAACAATAATATATACATAGATAATCTTGCATTTTCATCTATTATGTTTATTTTCCGATAAAGTATCTGTCCAATATCGATTGCTTTTCCCTCTTCTTCAGGATTTTTCGGAAGTGATGAATAGCATTGTCGTGGTAGAGATCTCCAAATCTATTGACTTCAACCTGGTATGGGTGCCATTCTAAGACCAAAATATTGTAAAATCTCTAACCTGGTATGAGTGCCATTCTAAGACCAAAAAATTGTAAAATCTCTCCAATCTGGTATGGGTGCCATTCTAAGACCAAAAAATTGTAAAATCTCTCTCTAACCTTCTTTAATAAATCTTTGATTTGTTTAAGTTGTCTCCAAGTTCATTTTAATCGGGAAAAACTACTGTTCTCTCATCCGTTAAATCTCTCTCTAACCTTCTTTAATAAATCTTTGATTTGTTTTACGTTAATCCGAGTTCATTTTAATCAGGAAAAACTGCTGTTCTTTAATCCTTACCCATAAATTCACGAACGCGCAAGCCTAAGCTGTCATTCCGTTAGGTTATTTAAGCCGAAATATCCTCATGGATATTTTTATCTAATTCACGAACGCGCAAGGCCTAAGCTGTCATTCCGTTAGGTTATTTAAGCCGAAATATCCTCATGGATATTTTTATCTGGCGGCGGCCACTTATAGAGCCGCCATCATCACAGGCTGAACAACACCCAACGGCCATTTATAGAGCCGCCATCATCACAGGCTGACCAACACCCATGATAGCCACTTATAGAGCTGCCATCATCACAGGCTGACCAACACCCATGATGAGGTCAACCGGAAGATGAAGGATGGGTTTCGATGGTCCGGACCCAGATCCCGATGAACTGGATGATTGATGATGGGATTCAACGGGCTGGGCCCAAATCCTCCAGAATATTAAGCCACAGCAGCCATCGGGATGACCTGTCATTCCCTCAGTCCGCGAGTCCCACAGTTTATTGTGTGAAGTGTTCGTTATCCGAACATGTGATCGTTAACCGAACATAAAAATCTTTCGAAAAAGTGTTCGTTATCCGAACTGTTCGTTAACCGATCACCCACTGCTTATAAAAAAAAACAGGAATGATGGCTCTGATATAAAGTAAAAAGCTGAAACGATGATCTTGCTTCTTAGTGGGATACTTTTCATAATTAAATTTATTTAAACAAAATCTAAAGAAACCTAGTCAAATTTTTAATAAAAATAAAAATTTTAAATTAATTAATTAATTTATATGGCAAAATGATTTTGTTTGATTCGGGATGTCGTCACAAGTTCCTGTGACGTTATCATGATGCAATAAATAGATGACGTTATATAGCTAGAAGTACGTAAGCATGCCGATGGCGTCATCGTGAATATAATATTGAGAAATGATCTCGCAATTTTATACTTTAATAAATTCAGAAAGAATAAATAATTTCTACTATTTGTAATTCAATTAATCTGATGTTGATATAACATTTCAATAAACATGAAGTTTGAAATAACAAGTGAAATCAATGCATGAAATAATTTTCCAATTAAAAAAATTCTTCCTGGAATGCAATACAATGAAGATCGATAAAATAATCAATTTTCAGTAGGTACAGTATACAATACAGCACCGTTACGACTTTCAATGTTCCTCCAAATAAATCTTTTTCAAATCAAAGAGTGGAAGGACATATTATATAGATTCATAAGTTCGTGAACCTGCTGGAAATTATGAGAATTCTATTAAATCAAACAGCAACTAAACGACTGAAATTATAAAAGAAACCAACATATAAATATCAAAACCAAGTTTTCCCTAATATTTAATATAGGTTTTCAAATTCTGCCCGGGCACAGGGCAGAGTTTGAAAACTTATTGCTAGTATCTAATAAAGTTTTTAAATTTTGAATATAAACGATATATGTGCATTTACCTGAAGTTTCTTCGAATTGTAATAATTTTAAAATATATCTTAATATTTATAATTTGTGCAATAAATTTTGTTATTAATTTACATTATTTATTAATAAGTGTTATATATCTAATTTTTTTACAATAATAGCTATAAATCTTTCAATAAGTATACAATTATTATCGTACCAAATTGCATGAAATGGCTAAATGACTTTTCAACTAATTTTTTTTACAATAATAGCTATAAATCTTTCAATAAGTATACAATTATTATCGTACCAAATTGCATGAAATGGCTAAATGACTTTTCAAATTGTTGAAAATCATAAATTTCATTCTTTTCAATGTTTTCAAGCTTTAAATTAGTCCGTAGAATTTTTTCCTATTGAAACTATAGTGATATTAGGTTCGGCTGCTTATTTGAAATCCAGAATAAGATATAGAATATAAGATTTTTACTATTAAAAATATAATAATAAATGTTAATGCTTGTTTTTGGCTTTAGAGAAGTTATGATGTCCTCTGGCAACATATCTAACAAGTATGCTGGAAAAATTATAATGAATAATTTATCTAAAATAGAAATATTTTTGGGTCACAAAGAAAATTTAAGTTAATGTTTTAAATTTTTTTTTCGGATTCTTATATTATTTGATCTTCCAATGGCAAAGAAAGATTTATGATTGGAATAGTATTAAGGATCTGGGATAAAAATTTGGGGATGACTTCGACATAACAATGACTGACATCAAAATAATGTAGACGGTAGATGACATACAGTGACTCAGTGTACCTACTGATAATACCTAAAATTATGTAATGAATGAGGCAAGATTACATAATTTTGTGATTTTTTGTAATAGCTTTATGATGTCATCTATCTTTAACAGAAGATGTCACAATGACAAAATAAAAAGTAATTTTATGTTTTTCCATAAGTATGGAGAATATTATGCTTTAGATTCAACTTGCATCAAGTAATAATATCTAAAAGCTAATAAAAAAATGTGCCATCAGCAAATTTTACTTCACGCTTCCTTTGTAAATTTTAATTTTGTTCGTGATGAAATTTCATAAAGATTTTTATTCACTAATTCAATTTAATATTTCACTTATATTAGCTAATTTTCATTTGATTAAAGGTAACTTGAAAAAGAACATTGATTTTCATATAAATCAATATTTTTACTAAATCAGTTCTAGTGCGTGATCTCTGGTGATATAAAATAATTCGTGAATCATTTTCTTTTAACCTGTAAAATTATTAGTCTCAAGACGCTTAGTGGTGAAAGCATATTGAGAACTGCTAAAATATATTATGTTTTGATAGAACATAAAAATTTCAGAAATATTATTGCTCATAAATGTGGTAACGTTAACGTTCAACAATAAAGAATTTTGATGATTTTTCTATTATCTGAGTATGAAAAAATATGATTTTTATGGATAGAATATATTTTTCTCGAGAAAATTTTAACATTTAAAGATGAATATTATGAAATACCTTATTTATGATTTAGAATTTATAGTGGTTTTTCATAAATAAAACGACGAATTGTAATTATTATGAACTTATAAGTTAATTATGTAAACAATTTTTATGGAATTACTTATACTTTAGCAAAAGTTAACAAGATAAAAATCCAATTACTTAATTAAAAAGATATTTTAATTGATTTTAAAATATTTCTTTTTATCACAGTTCATTTTAAAATTATTTGCTACTTAAATTAAAAATTAGCAGCATTCCTTCTTTACTAAAAAAATTCGCTAATAAAATTTTCGAGTTTTTAAATTGAAGAGAATGAAATTTTTTTTTGTAATTAATTAATAAAAGCTATTTCTGAAATTTCTGAAAAATTTATGCTGGAATTCTACAGTGTTTTAATTTAAATTCTAAAAAGAAAAAATTGTTTACAGATATGATACATTTAGAACTATAGTGGTAAATACTATATAAATGTATGAAGTTTCAAATAATAACTATTAATGAATCTATATTAATATAAGTTTATACACTTATTAGAAGTACATTCGTTAATTAATATAAGATGAATTAATTTATTTTCAATCTACTTAAATACAAAGTAATGTTTGTCTTTATAAAAATACTTCTAGGAGATACAATATCATATATATCGTATGTATTTGCAACCACTTACGCATATAAAAGTATTAACATAAATTCGTAAATATATTAAATATTCCATTTTATAGCTTTTTCTAAATATTAATATTATATATAATATTGATATTCAGAAAATTTACATCATATCATTTTTTACCGAAAGAATTTCGAGAATCAATTTGATTGTAAATAATTATTTTATTAAGAATATTACATTTATAATTTAAATTATGTAATTAACTGTAGTTTTGTTAAAATTAATTATCATATAATATCGAAGAAACGGAATATTCTCTTTATAGACTATCATAAAATATATATATATATATAGATAGCATATTAATAACTAATTACAATAATGTCTAATATAGTGGAAAAGATTCAAAATATATTTACCATATATAAGAATTTGTGATTTAGAACCACCAAAATTTTTCATAATTTGAAAGTTCCATTTATTTATTAATAAATGAACGAAAACAAAATTTATGATTTTTTATTTAAAAAAAGAGGAGAATTTAATAACTTATCTAACAGTGTCGTATCTTTTACTCCAACTGACTCACATAAACATTTAGGAATATTTTTAGATTGTAGACTATCTTATACTCATCATATTGCATATAATTATACGTCAAATAGTAAGAAAATCTACGTTCACTTAAAGGTATCTTTCAAGAATTTCAGACAGACATGCATTAAGAACTTGGTTCTATGCTATATTTATCTCTTTCTTGACATATGGTATACAGATTTACGCTTCTGGATCTATTTCTTATCTCAGTCATTTGGAAGTTGTGTGGCAACGCACAATCCGAAAATTTAATTCTAAAAGATTACGATGTTAAAATGATTACAAAATATGTCAAGGATGATCTTCCTCTCAATAATTTATCTTTCAATGGTCCTCAATTCTACTCCCGTAAGATAGACTTTCTTTCTGTGCCAACTTATAGATTAGAGAAAACATCATGATCTTTTTGGAATAGAGCATCTAGAGTATTTAATATAGCTTATTTTTCTGAATAAAGGCGTCACCCATGTTTACATTGTTTTGTAGGGTGAAGGGAATGAATACATAAATAAAATATATTTGAAATTATCGCTTGAGACATAATAGAACATTGACGTTATATTAAAAGCCTTATACTTATCAGCCACCATGGCAAAAGGGAAGGAAATGAAAATTCGGAATGACTTCCATTAATTATTGAAATTTGCATTATGATTTTCCTATGTGGCTATTAGCACGAATATTATCGGTTTCAGATAATTATTTATAATTCATTATAAAGGAGAATGGAGATCTTACTTTCTATTTGCTTCTATGGATTTTGCATTTATCCATTGTATTGGGCATTATCGGTTTCCTATACCAATTCGTCGTCTGCCCCTGTTATTACGTACTATTTTGTATAAGTTTAAAATGTTGCAAATTTTAAAAAATAATTTTATTTGTAAAATAGAATTCGTAATCTATGATAATGGTCTCTGTTTATGTATTAAAATTCAACTTTAAATTCCTGTAACAGTTGCTCATAATGGAAATTTTCCTCTTGTGTTGGTTTAATTTATGATATAAATTCTAAGCAAATTTTTAATGAATTATAAAATATAAAAATAATTATGTCTAATTTAAAATTTCAAATGGATTTTTCGTAAAATTTTGATAATCTGCTTATTTTTTATTATCCATTTTCATCTTAAAATATGCAAATATTTCAATAACTTAAATAAAATGAATGAAAGTTAAGGAAATCTACTAAAAAGAAATTTTAACATAATTTTTTACGTTATTTAAATAATCAAATTGAATTATTTTAAGCATTCATATTACGTAAATAATTCTATTATTCAATCTAACATACTGTACAATATTTTAAATCATAATTTAGACCTTTTTCCACGGGATAATTGAGATTTTTTCTTATTTAACAAATTAGCGAAATTTTTTATTTTGTTTCTAGCATTTTCACTTTTTTAAATAAAGAAATAAAACATTCTGAAATGTCTACGTGCAGTATTAAAATAATTTTTTCAAATTTTATTTTTATTTAAAAATTCCTTCATGTTTTGAACATCCTAATTTTTTTATATTATGGAATTAAATTATTGAAATCACCTGAAAATATTTTTTATAAATATGAATGCATTTTAAAAACAAATTATTATATAATTAATAATATAAATTATCACGACATAACATACCGATTTTTTTTCTTTAATTCAGATCATACTAGTTTTACATAAGGGAATTAAGATAAACTTAACATGAATAATAGAAATGAATGCATAATTAATAATATGCTTTTATTTATTAAATTTATATGATAAAATTTGGAGACCGAAAAAAAGTTTAAATTGTAATGCAGTTTAATATTAAATACTATATATATATACAGTATTATTTACGAACTTCTAAACGAACTACTTATTTAAAATTTATCAATTTAAAAAACTTATGAAAGCGCTTACAAATAGTGAATAATAATAAATAAGAGAGCACTAAACCAATAAAAGCATTTTTTATTATTTTTTAAATAAATAATCAATTGAATTTTCTCAAATCGTGTTTTATTGTTCTTTTATCGTTTAATGTAATAACAAGAATTAGAATTGAAAATTTGGTTAGTATTTTTTATCTAACATTTTTCTCTTAATACGCATACCTAAACGAGTGTTTTCTTTCATAGTAATCAAATTATCTGATCAAATACAGGAAACCCTTGATTAGTGCGGGTTTGAATAATGCGGTTTTGATTAGTGCGCAAAAAAATTTGAGACTTCCCTTAATATATGCGGTGCCAAATTTGATGAGTGCCCTTCAACAAGTGAGATTTTTTTTTCTTTTTTGTAAACCCTCTGAAGTATGGGCAACTGAATCTCGGGGATTGTAGTCTGCATGATTAGAGCACAGCAATAAATTTATTATTATTATTTTTTTAATTATGTTAATATTACGATTTTCGTCATCTAATTGCTATATTTTAAATTTATTCATAATTTTATTTATTAATAAATTTAGCGTGAATGGCAACTACCTAATAATAACCATTACAATATTATATAGCCACCTTGCCTTCAGTTCCTCTCCAGTACTCGGTGTCTACGGACGTGCGTACAATTATTTCTTACAAAATTAATGCTATTTTGTGAAAAATAAATTTTAATTCTTACTATAAATTTTTAAATACCTATACCACATTCCTCAATGATTTAAAGTACAAATGCAATATAGATTTGTTTCGAGAGGGAAAAAAATACATGTTTATAATTTTGATATTTTCCGGATTCATTATGGGAAAAAAAATACATGTTTATAATTTTGATATTTTCCAGGATTCATTATATTTATTCCCATTGGACTTTTTTAGTTTGATTAGTGCGGTTTTGATATCTGCGGTGTATTGCGAGATAGTTTAATTAATGCAGTTTTGATATATGCGGTGTATTGCGAGGATTTATTAACCATTTTGATTAGCGCGGTTTTGATATATGCTGTGTATTGCGAGGATTTATTTGTGCGGTTTTTGATGTATATGTGGTGTATTGCGAGGATTTATTAACCTCACTAATCAAGCGATTCCTGTATTAATCGTTTATCACCATTTTTAACAATTTCCATTATAAATTAGTAACGATTTGCAATTTACGATGATTATTTAATGTAAATGAACTTTGTCCCGATATTCAGATTATAATTTAATCTAATTTCGATTTAGATTAATCTCACTAGATTAGATTATTTGTCATATGTAGATAAAGGGAAAAGAATGATTTTTATGATAAGTTTAAAGATAAATAAAATAATTTATTATGCTTAAACAATAATCATATTAAACACGTTCATGAATATGTATATTATGTTTTCACGCTCACCTAATATTTTTTTCTATAATTTAAATTAATATATAATATAAACATTCTATTATATAATATTTTATCTATTTAATACAGTACAGTAAACTATTTAATATAATAAAATCATTTTTCTACTTTACCTATTTTAATTTGAATAATTGCTGTATAATATTTGATTCTATCAAATAAATAAAATATGACTGTATATGTAAAAAGATACATCATTAACTATGCATTAAATAAAATATTTTTAGTAATACATTAAAGATCTAAAAAATGCCTTTAAAGCAATGTGTTCTTTTTCAATTAGTGTGTGTCTTTAATGTGATTTTATTTTAATAATATATTTTAGGCATTAGAACAAGAACTAAATTATGCAGCACATCTTGGTTTGCCTGCAATTCTTATTTCAATAAAAAGTCCCAAATGTGTGAATTTAGCCCGATGCATTCATAATAGAATTTTATCTTCTGCTTCCTATCAGGTATTTATATAAATTATGTTGAAATTTTTAAAGTTTAGATTGCCAAATTATGAATTAAAAATTTAATTATTATACATATTATGATGATTAAGTTTATTTAATAATAGTTAATTACTATATTTAAGAAAATCGTTTGATTTATTCTTAGGAAAATTTCAATAAAATGTTTTTAACAACAGCATAAATTACAATTCCTTTTTAAGAAATATTCTAGCATCATTAAATTTAATTATTTAAATTAGACCACTAATAATTAAAATGTTTCCAAATATATTTTATTTGTCGAAGTTTTATTTTTAATAACACATTCATATAGACATTGAAAAACAATTTTTAGAAAATTCATTAGAATGATGAATTTAAGATAATATTATTTAAGATTATTTTAATGGCATATTTTTCAATTTCACAATTTATAATTATTCTAAAATAAGGGACATTTATGGAAAATAGTCAATTAGTTATTTCCAGAACTCTGTATAATTATAATGTAATTAAAAATTTTTCATGAATTTTATTTAAAATATGTTATTATTTAAATAAAAGATTTATATTTTTATATTAATAATCCTTTTAAAATATTTGTTTTAAGAGTATGTTCCAGATATGGGTTCATGTTCCAATGAGGGCTCCCAGTGATGATTGTAGAATTTTTGTAAATGAACCACGTATTGGTTGTGATGGAGAAACTATATTAGATTCTGAAGTTCCTGAAGAAGATACTTGGAACTGGTATTTATTTTGATTTGTTAACTAAATTATAGAAATAATTTTTAATATTAATACAGTCATACCTGATATGATTATCACTGTATATGCCATTTCATATATAGTAAAACCTCAAGTTGGATACCTCTGTATTCTGGATCCCTTTATGTTGGATAAGTTTCTTTGGAACTGATTAAATTCTATACTTTTATATATCTACACTCCTCTTTGTCTTGATACTTCTATCCTGGAAATTGGACATTATTTTTGTGATAAGTAAGACAGATTACTTATTCAACTTTGATTTTAAAGTTGAAAAAAATATTAATTCGTGATCCTAGTTGTTTTATAAAATATTTTATGAAAAGTAATGTTTTTGGCTATTTGCCAAGAAGGATAAAATATTCCTACAGAAGTATTCATGAGAAAAACAGTTTGCATAAACAACAAGTGTATTTCAGTAATTTTAGTAGCGTGTTGGCATTTAATATAATACTGTACTTTTCAGAAAGCTAGTTTTTATCAAGGGGAAAGTGTAAGTTAGTTGAACTGATATTAAATAATAATAATAAAGTCTCAGCAATAAAGATAGTTGTAGGAAATTGGCAGATTGGAAGATTTTGGTGTTTCAAAATAAACTTTCAAACATTCAGCAATAATAGAACTGCTATTATAGAAACATAAAGGAAAAATTGAGTACTGAAATGAAAAGAATTTGCAAGACTTCCCATGATAAACTTAACCAAAAAATGTTAGAGTTTTTCAATATTGTTGTGGAAAGAATATTCTTGTTAGTAATTTATTTTTATAGGAGAAAGCTAAAGAAATTGCACATCAACTTGAAATTTAAAATTTTTCTGTGCATTATAGTTGCCTAAATTGTTTTCATAAATGAAACAATATATACTTTAGCAACCTATGGTACATGTGCCAAGTGTGGCATGTAGAATGATTTTCAATGGCACAATGAATGAATTGAAATACAATATATGATCTCATAAAAAAGTGAATTTTTAATTAAATAGAAACATATAATTCTTTTATAGCTATTTCTGTTTTTAATCCTTTCAAAATAAAAGTTGCTAGACATTGGTGGTAAGAATGCACAATCTGATGCAAGCTATGATTCGGATTCACCTCAAGAATGTACTGACGTCAAAAGCAGAAGAAATAGTCTTCTGGGACAAAAGTAGTATGAGAAAAGTAGTTTGAAAATATTTTCCTCATATAAAGCATTGAGAATGTAAACTAATATGGAATCAAAATTATGTATTATGTCAATTTCTTATTAATTGAAATGGAAATTTATAATTAATATTAATATTTATACTTAATATTGATAAAGGATATCTGAATCAAAGACAAGTAAGTTGAAGGCAGGCATTCAAAGGCAGGAAAACCAAATTTTAATAACATGTTTTATGTTTGAATTATTTAATTGTTTTGTTCTTAAAATTATTAGGCTTCTGTCTTAAAATATATTTATGGTAATTTTATAATAAAATTTCAAAATAAAAGTTTTCAGAAGTTAAATTTTGCAAACATAATATTTGTATTTGTATTCCTATTTATATAAAATTATTGAAAAATCTACAAAGAATAGAATAGTTATTTAAGATATCACTTATTAATCTGATTAACCTGCTAATCTGAAATTAATCTGATCTTATATTAATATGACAAACATATTAATACAAGATCAGATTAATTTATTTCAATGGTGTTGTATATAAAAATATGGTATACTTAGGTTGCATGCTGAGTGACTTTGCTACATTGCTTCATCACAACAGTACTAAAAAATTGCCAAATTCTGCTCTAGCATTTTATATGGAGAATCAGCAACTGATCATCAAGATAGAAATATAAACTTCCAAGTGTTACATTAGGCTGTGTAGAAAAAGACATTTTTAATACAAATGAAAGCGATGTTTTTAATTACCAACTTTTAATTTGTTCTTTGAAAAAAATGAGACATGCAAAGGTCAATGAAAAATGAAAAAAACTGAAGAATGAATTATTATTTTATTATGCTACAGTGCACAAGGGGAGAAATTAAAACCACTTGTTGGAAATGTTAACCATCCTAGAGATTTCAAAATAAACAATTGAATGATAACAATCCTCTATTTAGTGTGTACTTGAGTGTATAATCTTCCTGAATTTTGATGATACAATAAGAAGGCATGGATGATGATAGAGAGATTTTTCTGAATGATGGAATGAAGTGAATCATAAAATGAAGTAAGCTAATAAAAAATCTTATTGCTCATTGACAATGCTACAAATCATGTTGATTTAAATTTATTTAATGTTTCCATAAGATTTCTGTTCTCAAATCTGACTTCTGAAGTGTGCCACTGGAGAAAGGAATAATCCAGTCAATGAAATTGTAATATATGAAGCATATGATGTGAGCACTCATCAATTCTGAAGATAACTGTAACAATGTAATTGAATTTATAAGAATTGTAACAGTATTAAATGCAATTTTATAAGTTCATAGAGCCTGGGAAAATATTTCACCACAAATTGGAAGAACAAACACTAATACTTTTAATACAAGAATAATATAATTTGATATTTTTAATATAGAAAAATTCAAAAGAATTTTCTTGTATTAAAAATATTATAGCTTTTTTAGAATTTTCTTATGAAATTGTAAGTTTATCTATGCTATTTATTTAAATTTACATGTAAACTTGCTGAAAATAGCTTTTTCAAGCCAAAAGTACTTCAGGTTTTTCTTTTTTTTTATTTCATTAAATGTTCTCTCCACCATACTAGTGCTTGTTCTTCCAATTGTTGGAATTTGCAAGTTGGATAGTTGTTTTGGATTACAGGAATCCCTTGATTAGTGCAGTTAATAAATCCTCGCAATATACCACATACATCAAAACTGCATTAATCAAACTAAAAAACCAATGGGAATAATTATAAGAATCTGTGGAAAATATCAAAATTATAAACATATATTTTTTTCTCTCTCAAAATCTATCTATATTGCATTACATGTACTTTAAATCATTGTGGAATATGTATAGATATTTATAAATTTATAGTAAGAATTACAATTTATTTTTCACAAAAATTATTTTTTATAAAATTGCATAAAGTTTGTAAAAAATAATTTCACATCCATAGACATCAAGTACTGGAGAGGAACTGAAGGCGAAGTTGGCTATATATATTATAATGGCTATTATTATATATTGCCATTCATGCTAAATTTATTAATAAATAAAATTACAAACAAAATTAAAATATAACAATTAGATCACGAAAGTTGTAATATTAACAGAATTATAAAAATAAATAAATAAATTTATTGCAGTGCTCTAATCATGTAGACTACAGTCCCCGAGATTCAGTTGGCAACGCTTTGAGGGTTTGCAAAAAAATCGCACTTCTTGAAGCGCACTATTCAAATTTGGCACTGCATGTATCAAGGGATGGTCTCAATTTTTTTTGCGCACTAATCAAAACCGCATTATTCAAACCAAGGGATTCCTGTATATATCACCAGAAACAGTAAAGAATTATTTTTGTCATTCTGGATTTGTGATGTGTTCTGATGATATGAGGAGAATAAAGATGACAATTTGAATTATGAAATAAATTGTCTTCCTGAAGAATATCAGAATCAGTTCTCTGATATAATCAATATGTTGCAAAATTTGACATTTCAGAAGTTCATAATCATGAAGTTGAATATCCTTGATAAAATAATGACATCAAGTGAAATTTGTTATGAAGGAAAAAATACACACATTTGTCTGTGAAGAACCATCTATCTATCAGAGAGCAATACATTGTGTATAAGAATTAGAGAATTATGCTTTTGCTAATAATTTATCAAAACTTATTGGAAGTTTATTTTGAATGCAACATAAAATTGAAAAAGAATAGACAAAAACTCCAAGATGAAATCAATGAAGCTTATCTTATGGCTGATTTTTTAAACAAAAATAAATGCTAACATATACAATTGTGTGTTATAAGTGAAATCAAAATATTCTTTGTTCAAATCCATATAAAGCTATGATTCTTTGAAAACGGTATCTAAAACATAAAACTGACTACAGTATTCGGTGGTAATTTAACAGTTTATACATTCATTTATTATATGTGCTCTAATTGAAATTAATTTATTATACATGCTATAATTTATCATTTGTAATATGGAATAAAAATATATAATTATTTATTGGTTAATTAGGCTTAATTATCCGTAAGATATTAGGCTTAAATAGTAATATAATATAATTTTAATTTACACAGAACTTCCAATTTCATTTTTGTCCATTATAGTGATTTAAATATATCAGTGATATGTCTGCTCATGGTGGTGCAAAGTAAACTGGCTACAATTTCCTGGGAAACAAGTGGCTGCTGTAAAGCAATAAAAGTGCCACGCCCCTTTAAATGGCCTCAAGGTGTTTACATTTTGTTTTTGTGATTTTCTCTTAAATTTCAATGAAATTAAAAAAAAATGAATGATTAAGATATTTTAGTTTATTTTAGCAGAATTCAACCAACATTTTCCTATTATCTACAATATTTTTTAATTTTCAGCATTTTATATATCATTTTATGAAAAATTCAATTTATTCTAAAAATTTCAAAAATATCATTTATAGAATCCCATAATCAGAATAATTTTGATAGGTTAGACTATAAAATTGACAAGATGGGATAAAAAATCCAAGTTATGTTGTGCCATTCAAATATAAATGATGTTTGTTTACATGTGATTTAAAAAAAATATTTCGTTAAATAAAATGGCAAAACTTCTGCTAAGAAACTTTACTTATATTATTATAATGTGACATTTATTTCAAAAGTGCAAATATAAGATGACTTCTACTTTTTAATACTGATTTTTTTAAAAATATGCATTATATTTGAATTAATACAATATTTTAAACTTTAAAAATACTCATATTTCATCTTCCATAATTTGAGGTACCAAAAATTGAATAAAGGGAGTAATATGTACAAATAAATATGCTAATTTGTGTTTATTTTGAAATTTTAATGTAATCCAATAAAATCTTATCATATATTATTTAATTTTCAATTGAAAATCTTATGCTTTGCATATTTTGTTATTATTATTATCAGTATCATTATCATCATCATCATCATCATCATATTGCTTTATTATGATGTGCAACTTAATTTTTTCTTTATAGGTGGAATATTTTTCGTAGTGTGTGCAATACTGAGAAAAAATTAGGTTTAGCATTAGAACTTAGTGCAGATTTACCTAGTCAATCAGAAATTGATAGATGGCTTGGAGAACCTATACGATGTATTATTATACCTACCTCAATATTTTTAACCAATAAAAAAGGCTATCCTGTTTTATCTCGTCCTCATCAAGGATTTATTCAAAGATCATATAAGGTAATTTTTTCAGCATTATACAATATTTCAAATACTTTTGCAAAGTCGCGGATTTTTATGAATGTCAATACTATTAATTATAAACTAATCCTAATGGTCTAACGACTCTGCAATCCAGACGATTTATCACCAGATCTGTCGTTGAAAATGATTGTTCAGATTCATCGTTGAGATCTTGGTTGAGACGGATTGTTCAGACCAGTCACCAGATTTGCAAATCGTTCAACTGATTTTAAGGCAGCCACACATGGAGCAATTTGTCGTCAAATCTGTCATCAGAAACCAAATCATTCGACAGATCTGACCATGTATGGGTAAATGTGGGGATACTTAATCTATATTTGTAAAATGAAGGAAATCTGTAATAGTAATTTTGGATATTTCCTACTATTCAGAAATAGCTATTAGGTTAAAAATATCAACAAGAAATAGACACTTCTAAATCAGAAAATATGGTGGGTACCTTGGTTAACAACGTACCCTGTTAATGACGAGTAGCTGTAAGAAAAAAAATTGTCTTGGTTAACGACTCTTGATTATGTGAACTTTGACAAAATAGAGCTCTGTAAAATACCTCATCATCACATCAAGTAATTTGTTAGCTCAGTTGTTAATCGTTATTTTTTTTATTACAATTAATTCAAATCAGACAATATCATTATTAAAATTAATAAAATTATAACCATATAAAAATATATTTAAGTAAATGATAATTAACATATAGTAATGAAAACAAATTATTTAATTAAAAATAGACGTGCAACAGTTCATTAGTTTTTAGTTTCTTAAAGATGATGATTATTTTAAATTCTGCAAACAAAGTCTGATTCTATTATTTGTTTGTGTTATATATTACTTGACACCTGCAAGTGGTGTGACGTCACAGTTTTGGATTTCATTAAAAGAAGAAAAAAGTCTGTCCAAGATTCTACAGTTCATATAGACAATATATCAGCGAGTGCATGTCACTGTTCATTTGCCATCAAAAGGCAAATTCAAATCTTATCTGTATAATAATAATTGAATCTATAAGCTGCTAATCAGTGTTTACGGATTCATTTGTCAAAAAATTCTGAAGTGAGCCCAATTGTCCTTCTGGTGAAGATTGATAATTAAAAACAGTTTTTGTGAATAATTCATTTCATTAATATTAATTTTTTTTTGTAGCAAATATGATTAACAATTCATTTTATTAATGCTAATTTTTTTTGTAACAAATATGATAAATAAATGATACTTTCCATATTTTTAGGACATTTTTTTTAATGAGTTTTATCTGCATTTTTAATACTTTCTATGGTTGTGGGAAGGAACCAGAATGAATTAATCAATTTTCAATTAAATCCTATGGGGAATAGCACCTTGGATAACAATAGTAATCCTGGAACAGATTACAGTCGTTAACCAAGGTACCACTGTATTCTGATTTCTTAAACATAATCACTTGATTTTAATTTTTTAATTATTTTTTTTTAGTTGGATGTGCAAGTAATGATCAAAGGTGTAAATATGCATGGAAGCATAAAACATTATCAACAGTATATGGAACATTTATGGTTGGTAAGTAATTTTATTATTATTAAATATATGTTCATGAAATGAAAAATTTACAATGATTTTAGACACAACCTCCAGATGATACTCTCACTCAGTTTGCACGAGGCTATGAAGATTATTTACAAGTACCATTACAAGTAAGTTAATCATTGTAATATTTATATAAAATTTACATATCCCAATGTCTGTAAGTGCTTGTTTATAATTGCATTATGACAAATCCATATTAAATAAAATTTGGATTAACAGATTGATGCCAATTCTTAGAAAATTTAGGACTTTTGTGGTATCAGTAATATCAACTTAAAAATGGTATTTTTATTTATTCATAAAAAATTAGGGAAAAAAATTTTTGCAAAATTCAATAATTTTCTGCAGGAATTAATGTTCATTGACATCAGATCAACTAACATAGACTTTTATATGGTAAGTTTGGTGGCAACTAACTTAGTCAGAAAGTGCATATTTTAGAGTGAGTCAAAAAATTTCAAAAATAGAGCCAAGATTGATGAATTTTAGACTAAAACAATTTAAAAAATTTTTTGTCCAAAAATTTATGATATATATTATTATTATTATTATTTTAAAAATAATTTTGCAATATGTTTTCCGTAAATAAAATTGTAAATTTCTATAGAATGATTAAAGTAATTAAAAATATAAACAATAATGCAGTTATTTCAAAAGAAAACATCAAATATTGGTTACAGGCAGTCCTTAGCTTTCTTACTTAATTGGTTCTTGAAAAGTTTATGAAAGTTGAAATGTACAAAAGTAGAGCAATGTAAAAAAAATAGAAACGTTTTTTAAAATGTATTTATTTTACAACACACAATGTAACAACACATGTCTAACTTGAGTGAACCTGTGACACTGGAAATGATATGGGACTAATGATGGAGAGGAGGGGAGAAAGTGGCTACAAGGAAGTATGTGCTTTTTTTGGGATATCAATAAAAATTCAACTTTTAAATATGTATGAAAGTCAAGAACTGCCTGTATTTAATTAGACAGATATGGAAAGAGGGTATATAGGACTGACATTATTAATTCTTATATATAACTGATATCATAAAACTGCAAAAATGACAAATTCATATATATAATATTTAAATATAGTTTAATAATTATTTAAATTAAAAATGATTTTATACTTTAGATAATTATTAAAAATGCAAGAAAATATTGATATACAAAGATACTTTTACTGTATTGTAGAAATATTATTGAGTACAAATGTACCCAAAGCATAATTCATTTTGTTACTGTTGATTGCAAACCATAAATTTACTACAATCATCAGGAGACTAATAGATCTGTTAAATTATATGCTTTTACACCCTGCAATATCTCAAAAAGGCAACATTTCCAGACCTATGTTTACCATGGATTCTGCTTTATTTTGATGAGTGGCATCTGTGATTTAAATTTGCCTAGATCTTTTAGAAACACCCTGTATATACAGAATGTAACAGACTACACATCCCACCTTTTTTTGAAAATGAGATATGTGAAGAAGTTTAGAATAAAATTTATAACTGAATTATATCCAAAGAATCAGGTGGTGTCATTATCATGTTCCAGAATAAATCATAAGTTGTTCTTACTTCCTAATATCCAATTCACATGGTACAAAGTAAGCAGGCTTAATTCTTAAACCAACTTATTTTAAGCCAGCTTTCAACAAATTGGATTTATTAGTCATTCACACTAATTAAATTAAATAAATTTACTTATAACTGCCTTAAAACAATTCCATTACATCCTCGTGTTCAAACTTCTCATTATAAATTATGCTGTGTGAAATTACAGTTAAATTTTAATAGTTTCTCGCAGTAAACAATTATTTTAATAAATTGAAGAAATAATATATAAGGTTTACTTGGTATTATACTTAATTACAAAATTGCTTATATTTCTTCTGATTGGCATCATGTAAATCTAGCAGATATAGGTCACGTGACTTGTCAGAATCGTTGCATTTTGCTTAACATAATCATCAATATTCTCTCTCCAGAGATCAAGAAGTACATGAATTTCTTCCTCAGACTAATTTTCTGTCTGTTTTTTCTCTTGATAACTATTTTTCTTATTTACATTGTCTCATACATGATCCTATCGAGTTATTGAGTTACATTGTCCATGTTGAATTAATTGAAGTAGTGGACCATATAGAGAACTTGTAATGTCACAGACCGACTTAAGCTTCTTCATAGAAACCAATTAGGCTGAGCTACTTTTCGAAACTGAATTGGTTCAATGTTAAATCGGTTCTGTTCACAGCACAAAGCTTAAATCGGCTTTGTTATTTAAGCCAATTTAAAGTTTACCATGTGAATTGGGTATAAATATTATTTCTTGTCTATCTTTCTTTGGTAATCATTGATTTTTGCTATTTAGTCAATCTTTCTTAGTTTTTCTACAATCATGTCATGTATAAATAAAAGAGCTTTTGATATGCTGATATTATTTGGTGAATGTCATCAGAATTACAGAACTGTTGAATGTCTCCTATGCTGAGAGATATCAACACACCCATCACTAGCATAAAGTTTCCCAATGTGTGATGACTCATGCATAGAACTAGTCAAGTTTAGCCAACTCAAAATTGAAACGAACAGATCAGGCTATCTATAAGAGATAACAGAACAGTTAATATTCTTGCTCTGTAGCTGCAAATCCTCATGACTCCACCAGGAGACTTTCAACAGATTTGGATTTAGATCACATAATGGTCTGGAGAATTCTAACTGGATTCAATTTTCATCCATAACTACCCTATCCTAGCATGTTTAACACATCCATCTCCATCAACAATTTGGAGGAAATGACACTCAGAATCTTGTGATTTTTTGCAATTGGTTACTGAATAAAACATGCAGCTTTAATCATCAAATTCTCTGGAGTGATATGGTTAAATTCAAAAGCAGTGAAGAGTTAACATTTACAATGTGCATTACAGATAATCTGAAAAGCCACATTTGCTGAAAGAAGTTGATGTCCAACATATCTGGACATAAATATTTAATAACAACTTGCTTACTTTTAGCAATAATCAGTCCTATACAGCACTAAAGCAAGAGGAATATTTTTTATTGTGGCATAACGTTTTCGAACCATATGCGGTTCCTCATCAGTGCCCCACATACAAAATAGAACATTCAGATATAAGAAAATGATGAGGAACCGCATATGGTTCGAAAACGTTATGCCACAATAAAAAATATTCTACTTGCTTTAGTGCTGTATAGGACTGATTATATCTGGACATGAACAGCATATAATATTTTTAATTTTACCACAATGCATAATAGTTTATGTGGATAAATTCAACATATGTAACATTACAAAGAATGTAGGTTTGAGAATTCCTGGTATTTTGATCTTATATCATGATTTTTTATGTAATTTATTATTTAACAGTTGTTCATGATATCCTTTACTGCTTTGTAATTTTTACTTATTTTTAATCTATTTTAAGATTTTATAATTCATGTTTCCCAATTTATCATCTCATTTCTAAACTTAGTGAATTATTAGGTTCTACTTTATTATTTTATTAAATTAATATATATTTATATGAGATTTTATATTTAGCCTTTAATGGATAATTTGGAATCATGTACATATGAAATATTTGAAAGAGATCCTGTTAAATACACAGAATATCAAAAGGTAATTTAAAAGAAATTTATATTATTTACTAAACAAAATTTTGTTTATTGATTTATGTTATTAGAATTTTGATTTTATTACTATTTCTTTTCAGTTAATTATGCAATATTGTAGTTTATTTTTATGCTATATATTATGAATTTGACAATTTCTGAGCATGTTTATATGTTAAAAATTATTAAATAAACAACAAAATAATTCAGATATAAGAAAATACATTTCACATATTTTATATAGTTTCCATCCTAAAATAAAATATAAAATGTAAAGCAATAAATGCCTAATGTATGCCTGTTTTTAATGTATTTTCACTATAATGTACCAATAGTATTGCTATCTATTTGCATTTTAACATCAATACCTGCTATATCATACCAAAATTTCCACCATTCAGAAATCAGAATAATACAAGAATGAAACTTCCATATTGTGATTCATTTAATATGGAATTCATTATAATGTAGTTTATAATTTGCTATGAGGATTTTATGTGGAATAATTCACTATAATCTGATGCTGTGTTTATCACTGCCATATAATATAAGAGAATTTCAAAAAACTAATCTTGAAAATTTATAAATGTACTGTACCATATATTGTACAACTACAGTCAAACCCCAATAAGATGACCCCCATTAAGCCATCACCCTCACTGACCACCGAGAAATTTAGCAGAAATGGATCTTCATTATATTAATGGAATAGGCAAACCCTGATAAAATGCTGTCCACCAATAGAAATGTCTAAACCAGTGGTTTCCAATGTGAGAGAGACATCCCACAAGCGGGCAATTCGAGAATGATATATTAACGGTGATTTTTTTTTTTTTGCATTTTTATGGTTCTAGGGTCTTCATATACAGTATATAAATATTTATTGTGATATATACATTTTAAAATTAAGATCAAAATGTACATGGTGATTTTGAAACTTTATTTGCGGTTTTTTTTTCATATCACTTCATATTATTAGGTCTACTGGAAAGTTCTGTCCAATAATGTCATTTCAAGTTTCAACACATATGAATGTGTTTGTTTGAAACATACATGGTGCCTCTTTTTTAGCATTATTTCTACATATGTGCTCTTCTAAATTTACTAAAACAATGGTTTCATCATCTCAGTATTAAGTGAAATTTGTTTGCATAAACACGTCTATTGATAAAGTGCATTTACAGCTTTGCATTCTGTATGAATTCTAACAAGGAAGAAATGTACAGAAGTGTGTAGAAATTTGATGAAATTTTTTGGTGAAGATATAGTTTCCAACAGAATGTGCAGGGAGATGGTTCAAAAAATTTGAAACAGGCAATATTGATCTTAATGACAAGCCAAGCTCTGGGAGACCATCTCTGATCGATGATGATATTGTTAGGGCCATTATAAGCAAGATCCTTTTTTGACAACATCAGATATTGCAGAAAAGCTCAATTCAACACAACAAACCATTTTGGAAATTTGGATTGGTGTATAAATATTCCAGATGGGTGTCATGAGTTAAATGAAAAAATCTACATGACCAAGTTGTCATTTGCACATCGCTGCTTCCTCAGAACAAAAACAAATCTTTCTTAGATCGGATGATAACTGGTTATGAAAAGTGAATTACATATGAGAACATAGTGAGAAAAAGAGCATACTGTGAGCCTGGACAACCATCCCCCTCTACTCAAAACCAAGCTAGAGCCTCAATAAGAGAATGCTGTGTATATGGTGGGATGTCATAGGACCAATACACTATGAGCTTCTCAAACCCAAAGAAAGGCTCAATTTGGAAATGTTTTGTTGACAAATGTATGATTTAAACAAAGTACTCAAGGAAAAGAGACCAGCACTGGTCAATAAGAAGCAAATCATACTGTTCCACATGCTGCTTTGGTGACTCACCGGAAAAATCACAAAGCTCAGCTGGGAAATTCTGTCACTTTTACCATATTCTCTGGACATAAATAGATGATAATCAGATAGTATTATCTCCCTGCCAAATTTTTAAAGAGAAAAAAAATTCAAAAATGAAGCAGATGTCAGCCAAACACTGCTTTAGTTTTTTGCCTCCAAAGATAAGTTATTCTACAGAAATGGAATTCACAAATTACCATCATGCTAGGAAGAGGTCATCAATAACAATGGAAATTATAATAATCCATTTCAATTCAATAAATATTAATAAAAGTATTAAAAATGTATTATTTTCTTTTCATTCAAAAACAGAACTTTCCAGTAGACCATATATTATTATTATTTTTAACAATTTCTTAGTAATTTCTTCCTCAGTACTTCAACTGTCCTTTGTGAAAGTTGACAACATTAATATTTCGAAGTATTTGTATTCAATCTGATAAATATTTATTCTGTGCACGAACAATTAGCAGCACATAAGTAAAACTTGTCCGAAACAACTTTAAAAATCAAGGATTGAGTGTATTAATAAGTTGAAACCTACCCAGCCATACGAGTACATCTGCCATTGACATTTAGGCCTATCTTTCATTTCACTCGAAAATAATGAACAATTTCATTCATCATATGGATCGGGATAATGTTCTCCACAAACTGTCAACTTTTCTTTATTCTTCGATGTTCAAATTATTAAAATATGACTAGTCATATTCAAATATATCCACGTTATAAATCAATCCGATTCAAAACTGCACAAACGGTTACACTCGCTTTTAAAAAGGAAGTCCGTTAGCCCCTCCTTCCGGTAAAGGAATACCGGATGTCAATGTTTTTGTTTATTTTGGAAACTGGTTTATATGTATATTCTGTATTGACGCGCGCTACCTCCGACATTCTTAATGGTAGAGACGTGGTTATCGGACGGGACCGAGCCGAAATGAGTGGTGTGGATGGGAAAAACTTGTCCGTCCAGCCTATTCCTCACCCGAGACCATCCCACCACCATTTGTTTGGCAGCCTGGTACACCGTCCGGCTGGAAAAAAATCTTGGAAACGCGCCGAACCCGGTCCGAGTTTTTTGGATCAGAATCTCCGGACTTCTTGGAAAATATGTGGAAAGGCATTCAAAAACTTGTCGAGAGAAGGTCGTAAGTACTGGAGGCACTTATGGCCACGACTTAAAGATGCGTTTCGGGTAAATTTTGTCGGTTTTCTTCACACCCGCCAAAAGAGGACGTTATTTACGGGACCGCCCGACCTTTTTCTGCCAAACCGTTTGGCCTAAATACGTCTAAACAGGGATTCTTCATCGGAAGCGCGTCGTTTCTGCTTCCGATTCGAAAGAGAATTTATCGGGTGTTCGTCTCTTATTTTCGGATATTTATTTAGCGCGTATCGTTTACCCAGTCGGCGTTAAACGAAACCCACTCCTCAAATATACAGCCGACTTTAATCGATTTTTGCATAAAATTCGAATAATTACCGCCTATAAAACGCTAAAGGAATCTTTCGAATCGAATCTAATTTCCAAAATAATTTGTTTATAACCCGAGCCCGCTACCGTTATAACTTAAGGGACGACGAATAAATACGCGCCGACTACCGGGTGTGGGAAAAAGTTTAAATCGAAATGGGGCGGGAGATTTTTATTTTAGTCGGAAAAGATACCGGATCGGATATTATAATACAGACTGGTTCCACCTTTTCCTACGACGTAATGCAATCCTACTGTGTTGTTATTCGAGAAAAGTATGGAAAGGTTTGGTTCCGAAAGGAATCTGTCGATTTTATTAGCGTTAAGATAGAAGTGGTGAGCCAGCCAAATCTTAGGTGGTAGCCAGCTAAAAGAAAATGCCAGAGACACCAAAAATGTCCATGGATCCCGAAAGTTAGAGAAGTGGCGGGCTCGCAGTTATTCGAGAAAGGCTGGTCCCTCTAAAGTTAAACACTGATCGATAAGTAATACATTTCTTTTAAAGAAGAGAATGGTGTAGACGGCTAAGTATATACAGTAAATCGTATTTCAATAATTAATTATCCGAGTAATTTTAGAGTAAGAATTGACGCGCGACTAAAGAAATATCTTACGCCCGAAACTATCCACTGCACAACAAAAAAGGGCGTAGCCAGCCTAACCTACCAACCACGTAGCCCTAACCCATTAAACCGCGTAGTAGTATGTATAGAGTTGACACTCCTAGGCTGTGGTTCGATATTCGTCGGTTCTCTCACGGTTCGCACTATGTCGGTTCGATATTACCCGGTTTCCTCACTTTCGTGGTTCTTTATTCCATCTGACGTCAGATTGGATCGCACTGAGTCGCACGATCTAAACCACGGGTGGGCAAACTTTTGGGAGAAAGGGCCATATTGCCTCAATGAAATATAGTTTAGGGTCGCACTTTCCAGCGATCCCTATCCTTCACCATTTGACCCCCCCTCCATGGGTATGGGTGTAGCCGGTGGTTAGAAGTGATTTTGCTCTTTAGTAATCTACCTGATAGGAAAGGGCGTAAAACAAAATATTAAAAAAATTCCCAAAATCCCGTCTTCACCTAATAGGGGAGACCGGGGCTGGTTGTCTCAATTTTCACAAATAAGGTTCTGTAGCTTTTCCAGATCACTATTTTTATTATTTCATTACATGAGTATCTGGAATAGAGCAACAAAAAAGGGCGTAGCCAGCCTGGGCTAACCCATTAAACCGCGTAGTAGTATGTATAGAGTAGACACTCCTAGGCTGTGGTTCGATATTCGTCGGTTCTCTCACGGTTCGCACTATGTCGGTTTGGTACGCAGTCAAAAAAGTTTGGAGACCACTAATTTAGACAATGTTTCACATTGGTACATTTCTTTTGAATAATCGCCCGTTGGTTTTTCTGACGTAAGTGCGAACCATGTTATATGCAAGAAATAAAAGTTAATAAACAAATGAAAATGTAGAACACAAAACAATAAAACTGAAATGTGTTATGTAGCAAGAGCAGCCTAATACGCAATTACCCCAAGGTGATGATCTGCACTTGCCCCATGTAACAACGGGGCAAGAGCGTACTAGCGTTTTTCTCAATAAATTTTAAAATATCAAAAAATATTGTTTATTTAATGTAAACTTTAATCAATATTCTTCATACTTGTCAAAAAAAATAGCTCCTAATATGAAGTTATCCTAAGATTTATTGCACTTTTAAGTGTGTGCTGTTCGGACCCGACGCTTTTGTAAAGGTCAATGTAAATACTGGAATCTCAACAGTCATCGTGTGATATATATGTCGATAGATTGATATTAACTTTTAGTAGATTACTACAATATCAGCTTGTAAAATTTCGCTTATCTTATAACAAAAAAAGCCCGTTAATGCACTTGCCCCAAATACTCACTTACCCCACTCCGCTTTATACTGTATAATTTATTTTCTACTGTACGGGTATTTTTGACTTTATTCAAAAAATATCGAATGTGTCACAATTTTGGAATGGCAACAGTATTAAAATTCGAATCTTCATTAGAAACGTTTCGAATGGAATGTAACTATAAATATTTTTTCTCTTATATATTTCTGTTATAAGTATAACAGAAAATTCTGAACATTAACAAACGAGAGAGGTTCTCTATTGCGTGAAGAATACGCAATCCGAAAATACATTTCATTTGAATTCTTTACGGGATTTAAAATTTTTCTTCTTCAACATATAATGCATTTCTGTTTAGTAAACTTTTCACAACTTAATTTGATTTTGTAAATAAAATATACCGTATTTACTTGCATAATTCTTTAACAAGTTAGAAGAATAAGAAGAAAAATTATGTGAAAAAAAATTTTCATAAAATTTTTTCAACCGATTTTTATTGAAAGATATATTTGGCTAGATAATGTACCCGTTATTTCGAATCTTCACAGAAATCTTCAAACAGCAAGTTAAAAAAAAATCAAAGTTGAACGCGAAAAGGAAATGTAACGGACAGAATGAAAGCCAGTCAGCACAATGAACACCGCAGTTTCACCGCATAATAATATATTATGCGGTAAAACTGCGGTAAAACATATCATAATTCTATTATGATACCGCATAATAGAAAATTTCCAGCAAAAAAATATAATCATCATAAATCTAAACAGCGCTTATCATGTTAGTACAGTACTTACCAGTTAACACAAAAGTGGAATTTATACAAATATACATACAGGCCTTATATTTTATTATTTTCATTATATAAAATAACAATAGTGTTAAAATACAGTATTTAAATATAGTACATATTTTCAATCGAAAACTTTTTAAACTAATTTCATTAATAAAAATTTTACATTTTATTATTAATAATATAATTTTTCATAATTGCTCTTAATACAGTATAGTTAATTTGTTTCAGTGTAATGGAGAAAAAGTTCTCTCGCTATTTTAGCTAAAATACAATATATGGAATGAGTGTATTAAAAACAATGTTAAAATTAATTGATCTGTTACTTCATAAATATTTTCGTAATCATGTAATGTTTTTATATAATATATTCGAATTTAATTTTTTAATGCATACTGCATTATCAATGGCGATATTCAGTATCAGTACTAATTTATTGGAGTAAGGGGCTAGGCTGATATCGGCAAATAATTTTTGTCTTATTTCATAAAAATCAAATTGTATAGCTTAGATTATACTGTATACATAGACCGATGACGATATATTCCTTATTAAAAACTGATTTTCTATATTAAGATTTAAAAAAAAAAAACGTAGAAATTTCATTTTTAAATAAATATAGTGTAAAAAATTTACAGTTGGATCTTACGATACGCTTGCTTAGAACTGTTCGCAGAAAATATAAAACTGCTTCTAATGGCATTACAACAAATGTTTCATTTATGATATTAATGTTATTAGCATCTAAAATTAAAATAATCGTAAAATAAGCTTTTTTAAATACTATAAATTTATTATTTTTATTTTATTAGCGTTATCTAACTGAGCTCTAAAACTGCATCAAAGTTCAACAACGTAGCTTTAAAATAAAATATATGGTGGTATTAATTCGCATAATTTCCGTTTCCAGTTCGTGCTTCAGATGAAAATTATCCTGAGAATAGCTGATCATTCATATAAATATAAAAGAATAATCGATATGATTATAATGGTATTTTGTCCATCATTTATAAAATATTACAAAATTCGATTAGAAATTTTCAGTTATTGTAACAATCCTATGGCAAAGATGGATGGAAAGCAATTGGTAGAGGCGATCGTCCGTCCCTTTTCAGATCTGGATTATTTTATTGGAAAGACAATTATTCTTTTAAACTTATTATAACTATATCTTTTAGGTAGTTTTAATTTTTACCATTTTTTTATTTTCTGAGATTCTTGTATCATCTCATTTGATATATACACTATTCTTTGCAGCAGTTTACTACTTATACATGAGATCCGTTTAAATTATTTTTTAATTTATTTTTAATATCAAAAAATTCTTCTTTATATATACAAATACACTTATTTGTATATATTTATGTATTCTTTTAAAGTTCAAATTTATATAATTAACAACAGAATTTTTTCTATTTTCTTTTTTCTAAGTACTGTACATAAATACAGTATAAATAAAATAAATATCGATAAAAATCTGTCATTATATTTAATTTTTGTAATCACAAGAATTATATGTAAAAAATTGCCTTCTATAAATTTTATATTTATAAAATTCCGATTATATACTTTTATCCGAATTTCTCAAAAATACGAGACAATAGAACATCCCGGAACAATACATTAAAACTAATTAATAACAAAATAGAGGTAATATATTACAGTATATTCTACTAACTGATATGCCTAGCATTGGCCCGAATAGTATTTAAATGCAATTAATTTTATACATGCCCGAATAATAATAATAATAATAATAATTAAATATAGGCCTGTCATTCTCTAAAAGTTAAAGAATTATATAACGAATATAACTCAATATGTTATCTTTTATTTTAATGCTTACTGCCATGTAATGATACAATGTTACAGAAAAAAAGAAAAATTTGTTCCGTAAAGTCTCAATAGGACTTGATTAAAAAACTGAGGCCAATCTAAAGATATGCTTATACTGATGTTAAATATCTTTTTTTATATTTAAATGAAAGAGGGCTATAACACACAAAATTCGTATTTTGTTACAGAAATTTTACAAAATATTCCGAGATATGATAATTCTGCTGCAAATATCTGATGATAGCCTTGATCTAGAAATGGATGAATGTACGAAACTGTTGTACAATATAATACAATATTTGCATTTTTAGATTTGTTTAAACTTAATAATTGCATAACTTTAAAATCGTGTTTTTCTAAGTTTCTCATTATTTATAATCTCATAAATTGTTCATTTATAATCTTTAAAACAAAATAATTAAGCTAGTCTATTGCTTCTTTATATGCATATCGATTTGTTTATACAATAGTGTACAGTATTGGTTTTGCATCATTTATCTATATAATAAGAATAGTGAACAAGTAAAAATATTAAATTTATCATTAAGATTATCACACATTTTTTTTTTGTTTTCAGATCTTAAATCGTGTTTATAATCTCATAAATTGTTCATTTATAATCTTTAAAACAAAATAATTAAGCTAGTCTATTGCTTCTTTATATGCATATCGATTTGTTTATACAATAGTGTACAGTATTGGTTTTGCATCATTTATCTATATAATAAGAATAGTGAACAAGTAAAAATATTAAATTTATCATTAAGATTATCACACATTTTTTTTTTGTTTTCAGATCTGTCTAAATGATTAGACTATTATAATTTTTTTAAATGCCTAAACAACTGATATCAATTCAGTTTAAACAACAAATTTAACAACAACAACAATAAACGAATGTGCCTAAAGACATTGGAAATACTATGTATTCTGAATATAAGTCATCAGATAACAAATTTTTCCAGTTTAAGACGTATATCAATTCTAATGATAAAGACTAACGACTTAAATCTCTGATGAAAAATAACAACCGTAGAAAAATTCTTAGAGAACATTTTTAAACTTTAAAAAAGCCAAAAGAATTTTTTAAATTATAATCTGATATTTTTATTTAATGTCGGAAGTATCGAGACGCTTTACATGTACACAAATGTTTGTAAACTGAACTATTGTCGTGGAAACTCAACATTAACGGGTAGTTTGTTTATAAATGGAACATTTAAACTCATTAAAAAAGCATTATCATTTTTTATTGACAAAAATAGGACACACAACTAGTAAAGAACAAATTATTCATTTTATAACTTATAATGAAATTTAAAATGCACCAAAACGTTTTAATAGACTTCAACCAATTAAATAATTGCTCATCAAAATTATAATGCCATGCAGAATATCAAATGTCATTACCAAACTGTCCAAAACAGGACGTTATAATACGGATATGTACGGTATACAGTAGTTAATAAAATGAGTGCCATAAATTATTTTATAATTAAAAACTAAATTCTAAACGCTAAAAAAATAATTTTTCCGCATAACAAGAAGCTATCTAAAAGTATATAACTTACAATATTTGCAACGGAATCTAACTAAAGCATGAAAAATGTTTAAAATTTTTCTATTGAAAGATTTCGATTGATAGGACCTATTTATTATATTAAAAAAAAATACCGAAATTTATTACCGATTTATTAAAATAAAATAAATTGACAATTTTATGATAATTTTTGCATTAATATCGCATAAAATCCTAATTATAAGAGATTGAAATACTGTACGGTACTTGACCTTTTTCAAAAGTTTGAAACATCGAATGAGTAGTACGGTACCGAAACATCTTTTCTGAAAATTTTCTCTTTAAACTAAAAATTACTTTAATTTAGGAATAATACAAAAACATATATAGAAAATGCAAATTAATTATCAATAATTATTATTTCTAAAACTTACCAATTATAAGAGGTAATGTACTAATGGACATTTCGATAATAAAGAGAAGCGACTGACCAGCTTCAGGACACAGTCTATGACGTCAACGTTGCCGCCTCTACATAACTTTATGAACGATGTCACAAATATATATATACAATATACATACACACATTCTTAGGAATACTTGTTTTGTTAATTAAGTGGTTTTGAGAAAGAATTTCGGGTAGAAGATTTCAATAATTGCTTAAAATACTGACGACTCAAGGTTAATTACCCAAAAGAAACTATTTATTAATAAAACTTTTTTTCGGCTAAATTTTGAACAACAATTGAAAAAAGAGCACGAAATTATTTAATAGTAAAATTATAATCTTATATAATACATTTCGTATCGAAGAAAAAAGTATATATTCATTATCAGATAGTTTATTAAATAAAAAATGCATTAGATGAATTAAAGCTATTTTCATTTTTATTTTTGAATTTGAGAATAATTTGTTTGCTTAATAGAAAACCTGCTAATGTGATCTTAATTTAAAAAGTTAATTTATCCAGATATTGATTATCACAAATTAATTTTCTATTGTAACAAATTATGCCTACTTTTTTAGGTTTATGTTTTAAGTTCAGAATTGTATTAGGTTATAACAAATTACATTAAATGATTGAAGGATATAATTAAACTAAACTAAATAAAATCTAGAAGTTTCATCTCTTTAAAATTAAACTTACATATTTCAGAAAATAAAAGTATTGTATTTCAAAAAACAAAGATAAATCATTAAAAGAATTTACTATAATCTATCTTTCCATACAAACAATTCAATCAGACTCATATTACTGTGCAATATCAATTATAACATTTACTTTTTCATTTCAAATTTTTTTTATTTTTATTCGAATTTAAAAATTATTTTTAATAATAAAATTGCATTATTCCAGCTATTAGTTTGGAATATAAAAATATGCGATATCTTATATTTTTCTTTTCATTAGAACAATAATTTCATTTTAAATTATATTATCATTATACTAAACAATATTTATTAAAATGCTACACAGTATTTCAAACAGCTACAGAATCATAATTTTACGCAGAATCAGTATATTAATGTAGAAGGGAATTTAAATATACTAACAATTTTTAATTGTAATTTATATTTTAATTTCGCTTCTTTTTTCCAATTTTATGTGTTTTTCATCTTATCTATTAAGGTGATCTTAGTTTTGCAATGTAATCATTTCAGAGCCCAACAAACCTGTACATGAAATCTATCAATGGATGAATGATGAGAATCAAATTGATCTTGAATCCTCCAGATAGAAGGCAAATGCTTATATGCGGCCAGTCAGTATATTTTAATTTTCATGTAAAAATTGATTTTAACAAATAATTTTTATTTTATCATATAAATATATCAGCGATATATTCAAATTTCTGAACAGGAACAGGGATTATCTCTTATTAGATGAAATTCGAAATACAATATGTGCATGTATATGTGCATACAGGATAAACATGAAGACTTTCCTTAATAAAAAAAATCGTAACTTAAAAACTATGCTAAATAGAAATACTGTATACAGTTTGAAGCATTATGTAGACCAATTTTTAGAGATTTTTTACTGTACAAACGCATAATCTGTGGACGATCTAGTTGCTACAATCGCAATATCAATTATATATAGAAGGAGACATCGCATCAGAAGCGTTTCAGCCATGGGTAGTTTTGCAACAGGATGGTGAATAGCCATATTGTAGTTTAGATGTAATGTTGATTCTTGTAAAACATTTCCAAACTGATGGATAGGGAGGATTATGGCCACCACATTCACCGAACATTATCTTTCTAGCCTTTTTTTTTTGAGGTTATTAAGGATAAAAGGTATTCGATACCAGTTCTTGATATTGAAATTCTAAAAGATAACTAATCTTTAGTGACGATGATTGACGAGTAATGAGATATTGGAGAAAACATGGAGAGAAATCGAATATCAACTAGCTGTTTTCTGGACAACAAACATATTGAAGTATTATAATATAGGAAAAACTGACGAAATATTATTTATTGTATTTAAAAACACTTTTTGAGTTGTGATAAAGTATATAAAAAACTCTATGTTTGTACCTACTATATTTTATGTGTAATAAATATTTCAAATCAGAAAATATTTTATCCTCACACTGTATAATATACAGTATATATATTTCAAAAATGTTTATTTGTCAAATATTGAAGAGAAAATTTGATCCTTTAGAACACTCTTATATACGCCCTTGCTATGTACTATTTATTCTAATATGAAATATGAAGTTTCGTGATTTCGCTATTCTATAAAGTAGGAGTATCTAGTATAGAGTTATACCCGTTAGCCACATAATAAGATACACCTTCCATCTGGAGGTCCGGGATCGATTCTGGAACTACATACTCACAAGGAGAGGTCCTTTAATTACTGTCAATCCATTACAGATATGGAGATTCACGATGAATCTTGCAACACAGTCATTTAGTACAGACAAAAATGAAAACAGCTATAAGGTTAAGTATACATTTTCGAACTTATAACGATGTCATTTAGAACTTACCACTTGTAGATAGCATTCCATAACAGAAAAATGTAACAAAACTATCGATATCCCTTATAATGATAAATAGCATAATAATTTTCGATAAAAACAAAAATTTGGGTGGATTATCAACAATCAAATGACTCAATATATTAAAAATGGTCAATAACGAATACTTGTTATATATTATACTTAGAAAAATTAGTTTAGTTTAATAATTTAATTTTTAATTAAATTATTAACGAATGTCTGGCAAATTTTTGTAAAATTTATATTTAGATACATATTGCTTTTTAATATTTTTCAGAGGGTTTTAATACTTGCGGGATTTGACATTGATGCCTTGTGTGCATGCAGGATTTTACAAGTAATCTATTTTTTATTTAATTTGTAGCATTTTTTATGTATTTGTGAATCATTTTCTTCTTTCTTTTTTTTCTTAGTATATTTTTCAGTGCGATAATATTTTATACACGTTAATACCTGTACCAGATAAAACTGCTTTGGTAAAAGCATTCAAGCAACATGGAGAACAGGTATTAAAATTCTAGTGTTTCTTCATTTTTTTTTAATCAAAAATTCAATTTATAAGATTTTTTTTCATTTTTATTGTTTTCTCTTAGATAAAGCACGTTATCATGATCAATTGTGGAGCTACGTTAGATGTTATAGAGTTATTACAGCCTCAGGATGATGTCATGTTTTATATTGCAGACAGGTATATTTATTTTTATAAAAAACGAATAATAACTTTATCATCAGACTTAATGAAAGTTTTCTTAAAGCCATCGACCTATTGATGTTTATAATATCTATAATGGAGTTCAAGTTCGTCTCCTCATGAAGCCAGATGATACTGAGCCTATTCCAGAATTTGACGATATTTTCAGAGAAGACGAGGTAACGTCTTTTAGTGTTTAAGCTGATTTTATTTTAAATAAACACATCATAGAACAACTTATTAACATTCTTGCAGATCATTTCTTTCTTTATGGCTTAATCTTTTCATCTTTATATAAAAAAGTTCCAGAAGTAACAGCACCTTTGAGCAGACCAAAATATATACTAAGTTTCTTTAAAACAAACTTTTATTGAGTAACGTTTTCGGTGTTTAGCTCACCATCGTCAGCTCTTACATTTACTAGCTTCTAACATACAGTTCGAATATCGAATTCTTTAACTTCGAATTCGAATATTCTGGTATTTAAAACAATATTTAGATTACAACGAACTCAAAGAAAACATCAAATCTATATATATGATTTTTGATATTTGAATTGGATTAAACAAGTTTTGTTGGATACTTGTTTGTTGCTTTATTATAGTTTCAATAAAGCATTTGCTAACACTTTTGTAAGTGTTTTGAGTCTAATAAATTTATGGTTTGATTATTATTTAACTTGTTTGGAAATTTATTTAATTTATTAGTGAAAGTTCTAACATCATTTTTGTTCGTTTTTCTTCTAACACTTAATCGGTACTTTAATTATAAGTTTTGATTTTGATTCGTCGATTGGATGTTACATTATTGTTAGATTGTTTTGTAGTTAATTATATTTAAGTTAGAACTTAGTTTAAAGACCTGAGCTTGAACTCTGGAATTTGCAGCGTCGTGAGAACCGTTAGGTTTAGTTATAATTATTAGTATTGCATTCGTTCTAATCCGCGACTTTGCAAAAGTGAGAAAATTAATCTCTATAATGGATTGAATAGCAAACAGTGACCATACACTGGTGCCTCCCAATTCGACATCCTGCAATTTGTCGGTCTCGCAATTCGACATTTGAGTTTCGCGGGTTTGTTCATGCACGTACATGGAAATGTGTAATGTCATTTGCTATTTATCAGTTCTTTTTGGGCTACTTTGATGTTTGCCCGTGTTGTTTGCGTTAATTTTCAATTCTACATTTTTTTGAAAGTAAAAAAAATTTGTAATTATTATTAGTTTTTTGAGTGAAATGTAAGGATGGGTTCAAACAGAACTAACCAGAGAAATAATTTCGAAAAGAAGAACAAAGAGACAAAGAAAAAATTGCAAATTTAAAGTGCAGAAAGGTAGAACAATTAAAATATAACTCAAGTTTGGCATTCCTAGGACAACTATGGCAAAGTTTTACAACAGAGAGAGAAGATTATGGGTGCTAGGGTGTCTGCTGGAAGACTTCCCAATATCCAAGGGCTAATAAATTGGGTGTTGTGTATAAAATAGTGTATTTTGTAATTTGGTTTGTTATAGAATAGTAAAACACATATAATAAAGTAAATATAGCGTATCTCTCTCACCTTGCCCATTAGGGGAGTGGGATGGGACCGATAACGAATTATTCCATTTTACATAGTCTTACATGGCAAATATTGTCCCGCAATTCGACAGTTTCTCAATTCGACATTACTTCGGGAGGATTAGTGTCGAAATGCAAGGCACCACTGTATTTGATATGATCATTATAAAGACAGTGGCCAAATCAAATATAGAATTTAAAAAACACTTTCAGTGATCTTCAGTTTCCTTGAATGATAAACAATTAAGTATACAGTGATACCTCGGATCACGAACAAATCAATCTACAAACACCATTTGTGAACAAAATTTGCTTCGTTTTACGAACGATGCTTCGGTTCACGAACACACATGCACGGAGTGCATGGAGCGCACGTGACTTGTGGCGCACAGCCTCGCCCCCAGCAGCAATCCAGTTCGCCCAACTCACTTGGGTACAGTAGAGTCCCAACAAGTGTTGATATTTTAGTTTTCTTTATTTAATTAAATTTATCCCTTATTATGGATCTCAAAAAAATTCAAAGTATTAGTTATGGGTACAGTAGAGTTCCAACAAGTGTTGATATTTTAGTTTTTTTCTGATTTATCCCCTTATTATGGCTCCCAAAAAAGTTAAAAGTATTAGTGAAGGTACAGTAAAGTTCCAACAAGTGTTAATATTTTAGTTTTTTTCTTTATTTAATTAAATTTATTCCGTTATTATGGCTTCCAAAAAAGTTAAAAGTGTTAGTGAAGGTGGTGTTAATACGGCTCCCAAAAAAGTTAAAAGTGTTAGTGAAGGTGGTGTTAAACATGCATTCTAATATTACTGTTATATTTATTTCCTTTCTGTATTATTTCCACACATTAAAAAAAATTAAAAGTATTAGTGAAGGTGGTGTGAAACATGTTTTCTTCAGCTCCCAAAAAGTTAAAAGTGTTAGTGAAGGTGGTGTTAAACATGCTTTCTTCTGTTACTGTTATATTTATTTCCTTTCTGTATTATTTCCACACATAAAACCATATTAAGTGTTAGTGAAGGTGGTGTTAAACATGCTTTTTTCTAATATTACTGGAGTGTTAGTGAAGGTGATGTTAAACATGCTTTCTTCTAATATTACTGTTGTGTGTTAGTGAAGGTGGTATTAAACATGCTTTCTTCTAATATTACTGTTAAAAGTGGTGTTAAACATGCTTTCTTCTAATATTACTGTTATATTTATTTGGTGGTGGTGTTAAACATGCTTTCTTCTAATATTACTGTTATATTTATTTTCTCTCTGTATTATTTCCACACATAAAGCCATAACATGTTAAAATTTTCCTAGGAGATGTTAAACATGCTTTCTTCTAATATTATTGTTATATTTATTTCCTTTCATTAAACATGCTTTCTTCTAATATTACTGTTATATTTATTTCCTTTTTGAATTATTTCCACACATAAAGCCATAACATGTTAAAATTTTTTTCTAGGATAATTTCCACACATAAAGCCATAACATGTTAAAAATTTTTTCTAGGGAAAAAACGTATTATTTGGATTTACATTAATTGCAATGGGAAAAATTGAACAAAAACGTATTAGGGGATTTACATTAATTGCAATTGGGAAAAATTATTCAAAACGTATTATTTAGATTTACATTAATTGCAATAGGAAAAATTGATTCGGATAGATCGGAAGAGTTTAATTGCAATGGGAAAAATTGATTCGGATTACGAACTTTTCGGATCAAAAAAATTTTTTCTAGGATAAAAAACGTATTATTTGGATTTACATTAATTTTTTCCTAGGACAAAAAACGTATTATTTGGATTTACATTAATTGCATAAAATTATTTTTCTAGGATAAAAAAACGTATTATTTGGATTTACATTAATTGCAATAGGACAAAAAACGCATTATTTGGATTTACATTAATTGCAATGGGAGGACAAAAAATGTATTATTTGGATTTACATTAATTGCAATGGGAAATGGACAAAAAACGTATTATTTGGATTTACATTAATTGCAATGGGAAAAATTTTTGTAGGATAAAAAAAACGTATTATTTGGATTTACATTAATTGCAATGGGAAAAATTTCTAGGACAAAAAAACGTATTATTTGGATTTACATTAATTGCAATGGGAAAAATTGGGAAAAAACGTATTATTTGGATTTACATTAATTGCAATGGGAAAAATTGACTCGGATTCAAACATAAAGCCATAACATGTTAAATTTTTTTTTCTAGGATAAAAAATGTATTATTTGGATTTACATTAATTGCAATGGGCCGTATTTAAAGACATGAACTAGGTTGTTCAAGTTGAGTGCAAATTATTTCAAAATGCCGCCTACTATGTCTAAGAGTTCTAGGTCGCTAATTAATATATTTTTTAGTATTATTTGTGTCTGGAAGTATTATGAAAATTTCTCCAGAATGTCATATAATAACCGAAGGTAAATATCTGGCCATTGACATTTAGGCCAATCTTTCATTTCACTTAAAAATAATGAACGAGTTCGTTCATCATATAGATTAGGATAATGTTCTTTATAAACTATAAACTTTTCTTTATACTTTTGACGTTCAAACTATTAAAATATGCACTAGTCATATTCAAATATATCTACGCTATAGATTCATAACTGCAGAAACCGCTACACTCTCTTTTAAAAAGAAAGTCCGTTATCTCCAGCTTCCAGTAAAGAAGCCTCGATGTCAATGTTTTTGTTTACGTTTTGAAACTGGTCAATAGAGTAATCTACATTTCACATACATATAGGTTATCTTGCTTCCAAATAGTGCTTTATCTAATTCAATCCATCATTCTAAAGAATAGAATTGACTCTCAATCTTCTTGATGGAAAGTGGAATTACATTCACCGATCTATAGTAAAGAATGTTAGCAGTATGGAAGTGTTGTACTTCATCCTGGAGATTTGAGATTAATTCAAAGTAATATATATCTAGATTTTTTCAAAATGATCTAGGTCTGGTTCACTGAATCCCATTCTTCATCTCATAGCTGATCCTATTGCAGATATAGGTGACCCATTGTGAATGTTGTATCCAATTCACACAGTACAAAGTAAGTGGGCTTAATTCTTAAACTGACTTATTTTAAGCCAGCTTTCAACAAATTGCATTTATTAGCCATTCACACTAGTTAAACTAAACAGATTTACTTATAACTGCCTTAAAGCATTCTCATGTTCAAATTTCTCATTATAAATTATGCTGTGTGAAATTACAATTGAATTTTAATACGGTTTCTTGTAGTAAACAATTATTTTAATAAATTGAAGAAATAATATATAAGGTGTACTTTAGTATTATACTTAATTGCAAAATCGCTTATATTTTTTCTGATTGGCAACATATTAATCTAGCAGATATACGTCATGTGATTTGTCAGAATCATTGCATTTTGCTCGACATAATCATCAATGTTCTCTCTCCAGAAATCAAGAAGTACATGAACTTTTTCCCCAGATTAATTTTCTGTCCGTTTTCTTTTGAAAACTATTTTTCTTATTTACACCATTGATTGAAGGTCCATCAATGACATTGACCCATTGCATTACATCATCCATGTTGAATTAAGTGAAGTAGCAGACCGCATGGAGAGCTTGTAACGTCACAAATCGACTTAAGCTGTTTCCCAGAAGCGAAATAGGCTGAACTATTTTTTCAAAACTAAATCGGTTCAGTGTTAAATTAGTTCTGTTCACACCACAAATCTTAAGCCGGTTTTGTTATTTAAGCCAGTTTAAAGTTTACCATGTGAATTGGGTATTAGAATAGCATTGCTGTTTGGTAACCTCAGATAGGAAAGCAGCATAAAAAGATCTCATGAGTGTAGATGATTTATTGTGAATATGGACAGAAGTCATTGGACTAAACAATGAACAATTTCTGAATGTTTATTTTTTTCTTCACAGATATTCAAGGCTTAGATGCCATTCCAAAAGTCAATCTGTTGTATTGGCAATGAAGAATATTGTAGCAACAAATTTGATATGCAAGATGTTTTTGAGATGCTGGAGTTTTATGGTAAGGGGCTCAAATTCAATAATCTAATCAGAATTCAAAAGTGAAACATGCTTGAAAATTCTGATTTTAATCTTGCAGCTAACATCAAAAAACATTGCAAAAATACTGCAACCTAAAGTTGCATCCTGCCAGTTGTAAATACATTAACAAATTCAAGAACAGTCAACTATGGATTAATGTTAGACTTTCCCAACCCTTTATTATTACTGGGATGCAGAACTGAAAGGATAAATTTCCCAGGAATTCCAGAAACTTAGGATTTTTTATTTTTTATCTATAGGTCTATTTGTTTATATTAAAAAACACATCATATTTTTATTTAACTTTTATTTTTGACAGTGCATTAATAAAAAGAGCAAGATTGCAATATTAACATTAAAATTACTGTATTATATTATTAACATATCTTTATGTTGCATTGAAAAATCAAAATATACCAATCCAATAAAATATTTAATACTTAATAAGAAATATGGTCTGAGTGGATGCAGAGTGTATAAAATAGGTACATTTGGAAATAAAAGGAGGCAGATTCAGCAGTTGATGAAATATCACTACAAGTCTTTATACTGCTTTTGTAGGTACACAATTGTTAAAACTCCTAATTACAGCACTATTAAGTAGTCCAAAAACAATCTGCTAACTAAACTTTTATTTCAAGAGAAACGTTTTTGGCTGTAATACAGCCATCCTCAACTCTAGCATTTTTTATTATTATTTTTTATCCAAAAAAAAAGTATTAGAATTGAGGATGGATGTATTACAGTGGAAAACGTTTCTCTTGAAATAAAACTTTAGTTGGTAGATTGTTTTTGGATTGCTTAATAGTACTTAATTAGGAGTTTTAACAGTTAATGAAATAGGAAATGATGATGACGAGCAATATGGCAGACAATAATAGATATTAAAATTTACCATTTTAGCTAATTTTTCTATTAAAATGACAGAATATAGAAATCATTAACTTTTTAGTATTAAATAGCTATTTTAAGTATTAATTTTATATAATTTTATTGACTGATTTTTATTAAAAATAAATTGTGTTTTTTTAAATGCAAATCTTGTCAAAAATTTAACCTAACAGTATGAATTTTCCAGAATATGTTTAAACATATGTGAATAGATTTTGTATATATCAATTTTACTAATTTCAGCATATTTCAAATTTTATATTATCTTGGAATATTTCGTAAAATTTTATATTTTTTAATCAATCCCTTTACAGTGGGTGATCAGTTAACAAACATAATCTATTCAAAGACAAAGTTATTTAAAAATACTTTCAATAAATAATTTTTCTTTTAACACAACTATTCTATTTTTCGATAATTTCAATTTATCCAAATAAACCTAAATTATCAAGCCAAATTTTAGCCCTTGAAACTTAACAGAATAATTTTAATGATTTGAAATAATTTGAACTAATGTTCTAATCCTTTTACTAATTTAATGATTTGAAATAATTTGAACTAATGATATATCTATCGGCAAAAGTCCAATGTAAGTAATCAAAAAGCATTCTAAATTAATATAACTGTCCGAAGAATCAATCTGCTTGTTGGCCTCGGTGGTCTAGCAGTTATGATGTTGGGACGTTAGCCCAAAGGTCCCCGGTTCGATCCCGGGTGTATGACGTTGGGACGTTAGCCCAAAGGTCCCCGGTTCGATCCCGGGCCGAGGCAGATTTTTTCTTCGGATAAATTAGTTTAAAAATCCTAGTTCAATTATTAAGGCCGAGGCAGATTTTTTTCTTCAGATAAATTAGTTAAAAATTCTGGTTCAATTATTAATTTTTCGGATAAATTAGTTAAAAATCCTAGTTCAATTATTAATTAATAGATATGCCACTCATTGATTTAATAAAATATTAATTATTCTAATTATGAGATGAGATAAATTAATTAAAAATTCTAGTTCAATTATTAATTATTAGATGGCGCCACTCATTGATTTTGTAGAAATTAATAATTATTCTAATTACGAAGAGGCGCTAATTAGTTCCAAATTATTTCAAATCATTAAAATTATTCCGTTACCAGTTTCAAGGGCTAAAATTTGGCTTGATAATTTAAGTTTATTTGGATATAGTTCCCTTGAAGTTATTATTTAAAAAGTTATTGCAATTTATAATATTGAATTACAAAGAATAACATTTAAAATGCAAAATAAAATTTTTATTTTATTTGTTTTCTCTAGCAGAAGTCTGTAGCTTCTGTAGCAGTTTCTTTTATTCCTGTCACCTTTGTTATCCAATTTGGGTAGCAACGTTTACTACCCAACTGTAATCCAACCAATTGTTTGTTAACTGATCATTGATTTACCATAGATTTTTATGGGAATTTGATTAATTCGTGAGTATTTGTGTATTTTTTATCTTAAAATTAAAAACAAATTTTATATGAAAAAATCAATCGAAATAACATTTTGAACTTAGAAATTTTCACTTCTATATTCACAGAACGAAAAACAAAACATTATACAATTATCTAAACTATTATTAAGACTCGAAATATGCTGCTCCTAAATAAATATTTTTTTGATATCGTTTAAATTATTTATTTTTTTTGATATTCGTTTATCTAAACTATATTGACATTAATTTCAATACTGAGTTTTTATAACTTATAAAGAACATAATAAAAATTAAAATTGTCTTCTATGATTAATAAAATGGAAAGTGAAAGAAGAATACAGATCGCATTACTCATTTTATGAAATGGAAAGTGGAAGAAAAATGCAAATCGCATTACTCATGTCAAGTACGCCATAGAAATTCTCCCCTCTGAAATATTCCTGTCCCCTATTTCTACCATGGTAAGAACGGTCTATTTCATTACAAGCTGCTGTGCAGAGATTTTCCAGACTTCGCAATTGAAACTACTTCCTCTAATGCAGCCCCTACAGTAGATGTCAAAACCTTTGTGTCATAGACTGTACATCACAAGCTTCAATATTTATTTTGTTGACTCATTTGAAAATATGTCGTCGAAGTGAGAGTATAATTCTCTCACAACAAGCTAGCAACCAATCAAACATGTTTTTACGTCGTGTTGTTGCCCATCTGGCACCAGCCTTAGTCTATTTATTTCCCATAAATTTTAATGTTAAAAATACCAATTACACTTTCAACAATAAAATTTGATTGCAATAAAGGTCAATAATAGTTTGATTAAAATAATGATTTATCTAATGAAATGAAAATATAATCTTTCAAAACAAAGCAAATTATTATAATAAAGAAATTATTTGTCAGATATAAATGCTAAAAAAATTTTAGTATCATCTACATATGAACTTTTAAGGCCATGACACACTGAACGCGACACGAAGCAGAGTGAAGCAAAGATGACAAAAAATTAGCATCCTTCACTTCGCGTCGCATTGTGCTGCAGCCTGTCTACATTGCAGTCGAGTTATTTCTCGTGTTTTGTGGATTTGCCAATAGAGGGCGTTTGTGGAGTGTGGTTGATTTGTTATCAGAAAGAAGTGATCGTATATTTTCGGTATTCTTTTAATTTCATGTCATATAGATATGGTCTTTTTTTGTACTTCTAAAATAAATTCTATATCTGCATCCTAACCACATGGTTGAACTGCCATTTTCCAAGTATATAAAACATTCATTTATATTGGTTGATTACTTCCTTCACGTCTTACTGCACTGTATTGTTCGCCCATGCTGATTGATCAAAGTTCAACTTTTTCATCTCCATTCGCGTGGCTACAGATGTTAACTCGAGCAGCCGCACGGGAAAAACTAGTCTAAGACACACTGCACATGCCTAACTGTGCAAAGTTGCTTTTTTATGATTCGCTTCGCGCTGCATTCAGTGTGTCATGGCCTTTATACAGATAACTATCACCTTAGATATAATTCAGGAATGAAAGCGATATACATAATTAACCTGTGAAATGATGGCAATCAGAAAACATGCTACTTTTGCTTCCTGGTTTGCCATTTTGTTTTTTCCTAATTTGTCGCAAATGCCAGTGTTTGCTGCAAATCCAGTAGTATTGTATTGTAAAGCTACATGTAGCTACATACAGGTTTTAAATGCTGTATTTTTAAATGTTTAGCATTTATTTATTGCAATTAATAAAATTGAAAATATGAATGTTAACATTTCATAATTAAAAAAAGATCTTGTAAACCAATCATGAATTTATGCGTCCACAAACCTGTGAAACCACTTAAATTAGGAACTTATTGCATCTTTATAACTTAACAATGCAGAATATTTTTGATTATTATAGTAATGATACTAACAATATTAATAAAATTGTCTTCGATAATAGATAGTATTGCCATTAATAGTATCATTAATCTTCATTACAGTACAGTGGGTGATCGGTTAACGAACATAATCCGTTCCAAGACAATGCTCGTTATCCAAATTGTTTGTTACCCGATTATCGATTTACCATAGATTTTTATGGGAATTTGATTAATTCATTCCAGAGACCCAAAAAAAACATAAATAAAAAATTATATAATTTCTTACTACATTTATTTATTTGTAATAATAATAATAATAATAATATATGCATACACAGTCTTGCATTTTCATCTATCTTTTTTTTACATTTGTGAGGCATTAAAGAATCTATCCAATGTTGATTGCTTTTCTCCCTTCTTCAGGATTTTTTGGAAGTGATTAATAGCATTGTCATAGAGATCCTCAGGTGTATTGACCTCAACCTGGTTTGGTTGAAGCAAGATTGCAAGATTGTGTATATTTTAAAATATTTTTTTATGCCCCATTCCAATCAATCAAATAACTTAAGGATGGAACCAGTTCCAATCATGGACTGCACTCATGCCTATGGAGGGAGGCCAAATGGTGAAGGATGGGATTGCTGGGCTGTGACCAGAACTCAAAAAAAAAAAAAAAAAAAAAAAAAAAAAAAAAAAAAAAAAAAAAAAAAAAAAAAAAAAAAAAAGCCAAAAAAAAAAAAAAAAAAAAAAAACTTTTTATCAGATGTTAGACCAGGATGCAAACCCAGATCCTGCCAATGTAGTCACACAGCCATCCAGCTACTCAAGTATCATATTATTGGTATGATAGTGTGTCATTGTATCCTTTTTCAATAGAAGAATACAAGAACCAGATACAAAAATAGTTCCTTTTTGTGTCTAGTTTTTGTAATTTTGTATTCATTAAATTTATTACAATAATAAATATTGATAGTGGGCAATCCGTAAATTTTGCCCATCTCAGACTTACGATGGTGAGTTCAAATCGAACTTCATCATAAGTCAAGAACTATCTGTATTACAATTTTTATAATTTTAATTATATTAACAGTTACTAAAATAATTCGATGTATGGAGGAGTCTTGCAAAAATCAGCTTATAAAAATAGAATAATAAATAAAAATCTAATCATTTTGATTTGATAATATATTTTGACTGTTACTAGTGTGAATATGGTATATGCGTTTTAAAATAATACGGTAAATCGAATATTCATGTTCTCACATCAATAGATCTTACTTTGCTAAATTATTATATACAGTACCTATTACCAAAATAGCGGGTATAAGCTATAAATAATACTTGATACCTAATAATCAAACACAATCTAAAACTAATGGACTAATAGTAGCGCTCAAACTAGATTCTCGTCTGCTAGGAAACATCCAAATACTGTAGTTCATTTTCTGCCACAAGTGGTCACGTGCCAGCAATAAAAAAAAAATTCCAATCATAAATCTTACACTATTTTAATCAGGTAAAGCAATCATCGTTATGCAAACTCACCGAGGATCTTCGAATTCTACAAAAGCAAAAGGAGGGCCTCTTCTGTTTTTCAAATCAATAAAGGTAATTTTACCGAATTTATAAAATAAATCTTCAATATCTTTAGTACGTATATCTGGTGGTAAATTTCCGACATATATTCTGCAATCATTATTTCTATACGACATAATTTTTATAAGTTAATTAATCAGATCGAATGGATAATATTTCTCGCAATATGGCTACCTCTTTTGTTTACATCCCAGTACTACTACGCATGCGCTGTGCATTGCATTATGGGTTGATAGAAGATGGCAGAAACTAGTTTCATTTAGCCAATCGTCTTTCAATAATTTCAAAACTAGCCAATCATTTAATATCATTTGAAATATTATCAACAGTTACAGTAGAATACATATTATTGCGTAATTGTGATAAACTTTCATAACAACAATTCATGATGATAATAAAACCAGGAATTTTTTAAATCAAGCAAATAATTTGCTTTGCTTTGAATTAATTAATTATGTGTAATTAATAAATGAACTCCATCTGAAAAATGGTAGCAATAATAATTTAACTAGGATATAATCATCGTTGGATATAATTAATTAATTTTGAAATAGTGGTTCCATCTATTAATTAAATAATTAATTATAATTTGGGCGAAAATTCGCCTAAAATTAAATAATTAATAAATTGTACCATTAAGTCAAAATTAATTTTATTAATTATTCAAAATAGTCATAATTATGATTCACTAAAAATTATATTTACAAGTTAGTTAATTTTAAATTAATTACTTGTGTTTTCATGTTGTTTTCATCAATACATCTATCTGATATTTGAACTAACTTGTAAGAATTTTGTTTTAAAATTCGAGATTAGTTTATAAAAAATTCATTAGAATTAATCAAAAATGTACTTTCTTTTTAGTTTTGTGTTTTCTTTTGGATTTATAATTCCTAATTCACATAACTCAATTACAAGAATACTCGATGAAAAATAAAAAATTCTTAAATTTTATAATGAATCAGGATTGCGGGAATATATTCGCTGCATTCAATAGAAGATTCATATATTCTTAAAAGTTAATATAAAGACAAATCAAATTTTTCATATTCAACCAAAATATTTATATATAGTTGTACTTTCAAAATCCAACTCGCGCCATTTTTTACAAAGGAACTGTTTCATATACACAAATCAATAGTCTTTGGATATATCAGAAATAAAATATTCATTGTTAAAAATTGATATAAATACTATGAAGTATACTTTATTGAACAATTTTTTTTTTATCAGAAATAATTTTCAAACATTACAATTATCTAGCAATTACTGTATTTACAAACTGAATGATGTAGTTTCATCCAATAGTGTGTACTGTATGAATATCATAATCCACTGAAGACAAAATAAGTCGATTTTTTATTCATAACTACTTCTACAACAAACATTGCGAATATTTCAATGCCATTTCTTGTGATTCAAATTTTTCACTTCGAAACATCTTTTCGCACAAATAAATCCCTAATTTTTAACAAATTATGGATATTAAATATTCTTTAATTAAATGTTATCTACTTATCATTTTTAATATAAAAATTTCGACATCTGAGTGCCAGTTTATTCTTTATAAACTGGCATTTAGATGTAGAAATTTTTATAATATGTTTTTTTATTATTTATTTTTATATTACGATTATTGTTAATTATGTTTATGGATGCCGAAATGTTCTCTTTGGCCATGTTAATATATTACGATTATTGTTAATTTATGTTTATGGATGCCGAAATGTTCTCTTTGGCCATGTTAAAATAAATTCTTACTATGGTAAAATTTTGATCATGAAAATGTGAATTTGTAAAATGCTAGACACTTTTTTAAAATCTTTACCTTCAATCCTTCGAAATGAATTACATATGTCATTTATTTTTGCAGTAAGAAATAATTTAATTGTGTGAAATATTAAATAAATAATCTATTTTATTAGGAGATCAAAGAATATTTTATATTTATTTATATATCAGTCCTTGATTACCTAAGAAAACATTTTAGCAGGGGGCTCGTGTATAGGCACTGCGGAACTGCAGCACTTCCAATTTTTCATGATATATTTACTAATTTATTTGTATTTGCTTGTAATATTTATTTTTATCATCAACAATTTTATACAATTCTCTTATTTTGTATAAAAACTAATAAAGTTAGATTAGGTTAGGTTAGTTGGGTTAAGCCGCCATATTCTCATGGGATATGAAGGCTTAACCCATTATCTAGCGGCGGCCACTCTTATAGAGCCCATCACCCATGATAGAGCCAACCGGATGGCTGAATGATGGGGTTCAACGAGCCCGGCCCCGGCTTAACCCATTATCTAGCGGCGGCCACTCTTATAGAGCCCATCACAGGCTGGCCATCACCCATGATAGAGCCAACCGGATGGCTGAATGATGGGGTTCAACGAGCCCGGCCCGGATCCCTCCTGCTGAAAAACTGGAAGTGTGGGACCCGGGTTTGAACCCGGATCCTCCCGGGCAGTAAGCCGCAGCTTTACCACGCGGCCATCCGGCCGACATAAAACCTTATTGCACTTAGGAGAGCAAAGAACGCTAGTGGAACTGTGTTAACCACAGTGCCTTATTGGTATTGGGGCGCAAGCATATTAACGTCACAGTGACATGCGTGGATGCGAACTATTAGCGTAAGCGGCACTGTCGTCGTGCAGTTCCACTATTGTTTAAATGCAATTGCGCTAATAGTAACCAATTCGTAGTGCGTATTGTGTTTATTCCGTCTCTAAATATTTGGACATTACAATTAAAGACATAACATTTTGAATTATACTAAATTATATCATTTAATCGACAATAAACAATATTTTTTCATTTTTAATTTTTACCATAATTTTGTTAATTTATCTAAATACGTATACGCTGTATTTACAGTGTATATGCATATTTTGAAAGTTGCAGCACAATTTCAAGTCACGAGCGCCACTGTTTATATTTTGATATTTAAAATTTTGTTCTAAAATTCGAAATTTGTTTATAAAATTTCTTAGAAATCCGTTCGAATTAATCAAAAATGTATTTTCTTGGTGTCATTTTTTCTCTTGGATTTATAATTCGTCTAATCCAACCACAAGAATACTCGATAAAAAATGAACAATTCATAAAATTTATAATGAACGAGAACTGTGGTAAGATAAATATCTGTCAAGTGACGTTCTCTGCATTTAACAGAACATTCAAGCTTTCTTTGTACAAAGACAATTCGAGTTTATCTTCTGCAGCCAAAATATTTGCATATAAGAATAATGTATTGTCGAAATTTTACCTTCAAAATCTACCTGGCGCAACTATTTATAAAGGAACCGTAGAAAATATGGATAAATCAATAGCCTTCGGATATTTCAGAAATCAAATATTCATTGGAAAAATTAAAACAGATGCTGAAGTATACTTTATTGAACCAACTTCATATAAAAATCAGTTTGAAGTAAAAGTCGATTATCCGGTAATTATTTATAAGCTTAATGAAGTAGTCTCAAACGAAACATTTGAATATCACAATTCTCTCAAAAACAGAGTCAATTCTACAGTCACAACTATAACAAACATCATAAGTTTTCCAGTGCTACTTCTTATGAATCAAATCTTTCATCTGAAAACACCTTTCCGCTCAAGTAAGTTCTTAATTAAAAAAAATATATACAGATATTAAAAGTTATTTTTTTTACATAGTCTATGTAAAAAACTTTGTGATCCGACTGCTAATATGCAATACAGTATTTATGCGTAAATTCGATTACATATATTAATTAAACATAATAAAAATATATTTTAAATACGTATTCGGTATTAAAAACTTGCTACAGAATTATTTAATTAAGTTTGCAAAATATTTAAGCTAATTTCGACAATGAATAATAGAAAAATTAACCTGCACTTCCGAAAAACTATGTTATCTTTCTACTTTCTGAACGTCTCTAATACCTGCTACAGACACAAAAACATAAAGTACTTTACATTAAGCATTAAAGAACTTTAACATAAAAGTATTTTAAGATTAATTTCAGACACGTTTTTAGAATTTTCGTTAGTATTCGCCATCTAGTGGGAATTTTTATAAACATATGATTGTAAACAACGTGTAGTCAGCTATAGCATGGTCTATAAATGTATATGGTCCTCCCACTTCGACGCCGTTGCTGTAAGATTTTGAAATCCCACCACTAGAGTGCGCAGTGTTCCACGTCGTATAGAATTCGTACTTGTAACCTGACTTAGGTTGTTGTTAAAGAAGTAATTTTATTTATTTTTTGACGAAAAATGCCAAATGGTTGTTTTGTGCCTGGCTGCAAT